>OU342744.1:411322402-411567402 GCA_910589775.1 Avena eriantha
GGTCCCATGTAATAATTGAGGGGTTTGAGAAACCACACATTCATATGGTAAGATAGCCAACGGGGGTTACCAATTACCGAGAGTCCACATTGGGCACACATTTATATGCGATAATACGCAGATTGCATCAATACATAACGAAGGAGGACTACAAAACCCAAGGTTATTGTGTGCAATACACGACGGTGATCTCGTAAGACATAATTATTATTCCATATATGCGACCATGATATATCAACACTTGGTTATTTGATGGTGTTAACAAATATCCTACATTGAAAGCTATGCTAATTTTATTTGCTGTAATAGCCGATTCTGAGGTAGCCATGCTCATTTATTTGACATGATAAGGGTACTACATGATGTTTTAAACCATCGGGTTGTGTTATAGTTTGACGATAGTAACTTATTTACTAATAATATATAGATCAATATCCTACTATATCTAGAAACTAGCAAAAATAATATGTGACCAACAATATTACAATGATGAATATACTATCTTTTCTAACAATCACCCGTCTAGCGTACAAGTCGTTATAAATACCACATACGACTGTATGAGACGGAGTAATTTTGACAAAAAATGTTACTAGCAAGACCCATACATGCATCTAGGGATGTAAACGGATCGGACCAGATCGGATATTACAATTTTCGTATCCTTTATCATATTTTTTGGCGAATTTGGATGGAACGGATAATAGCCGGATGCGGACTCGAATGCAGATTATATCAGATTGCGGGTATGGATTGGATTTGGAGTGGACTTGGATCGGAAGAGGATAATCGAACAAATACACATAGAAAAATAAAAATGTATTTAGTTTATGCAAAAAATGACAAGAAAGCGTGAAACACTAGATAGTGATAGTATAAATGTGCAAAGTTGTTCATAGCATAATATAACATGGATACATAGCATGCATATCTGGCCGATAGATTAACTAGGTTGTCTAGATATTAGGGTTGCGCTAAATTTATCGGATTATCCTATTTGGGTACCTCGGATAATCCGCATAGAATATCGGATTATCCTTATCCGTGGGATATCGTCAATACCATATCCGCTACTATATCCATCGAATACACTCGACAAATATCCTCATACGGGTCCATATCTGCCGGATATCCAAAAATACATACCATATCCTCAAACGCGGACGCGGATTCGCAGCGAAAATTATCCGTACCATTTACATCCCTACATACACCAAGGTTGACATGTTATACTCAATGTGTGGACACTATTCCAAGATAGATCATGCGTCCGTTTCGTGCCTCTCAAAGGTATCGCACCACACTCGTGCCACCAGAGAAGTATAGCATACATAAGAAGGGAGAACTCAACAAGCTATAGGTCCTGCCGACCCGTGGCATTCGAAAGAAGTCAATATTTATGGTATATGATAAAGTCGTACATCATTTTGCCAAGTTAGGGTACCTTTGTTTTTGTGTGTGATAAGTGGTAGAATGGAAATGAACAAGAATCAACATACTATAATAGCTTGCATTGCAAGTGTTTCATTAATGTCCTTCTAGGATATAAAGTAATGATCACCTATGATTGTAGAGGTTGTTGTTAGTCTCCTTGCTGAACTAAACCTTTGCCTTGTTGCCAAACTTTTTGAGCAAAACAATTGTCCTTGACAAGGTCCCAGACTAGAGAATCCTTAGTGACATTATTAGAATTTTGAAAACTTCAAAATCGAAACATTTATCAAATTATCACAAACTAACCTTACTATTTAGTAGTAGTATATTATCACTTATATTTCATGTGTTACAACTAGTATGTTACTTCTTGGTATGTGCTGAATAACGCTGATGAGGCTGAAAACTTTGTTGCATGAGTACTATTGATATATATCCTCACATATATGAAATGAAACTTGTAGCAAGATATGTTCAAATGTCTTACTTGAGTATTGTTTTTGTAGGTTATTTAAAGCAACCAAAGGAAAAGATTATGCTGCACCAGTATGTGGGGGTGGGTTTCAAGAATAGTTTAGGAATCATGTAAGATGGTCAATTGAACTTTGAATTGCATACAAATTGTGCACATGAGATGGCCTCTCGATTATTTTGTATAACCGCAGATCACAAAGCTGTGTGAAGAGAATCCGGGCGATGTTAGTGATGGTCTCTATGCCCTATCACGTGGTCTGACAAAGAGGGTGCAGACAACTTCAGCTTGCAATGACGATGGTATCCACTATAACACTTATGAGCATGAGAAACATCTGAAGACACAAAGCAGTGGCATCACGACCAGTGGAGAGCACTTGACAACCAAAATGAAGAAGTCAGATGACTATGATCATTATGGTCGCATAAAAGAGGTTATTGAGTTGAATTATAATGACAAGACTGGTGGTCGATCTGTGGTTCTATTCAAGCATTATTTGTATGACCAAGATCTGAACAAGAAAAGAGGCCTCAGAAATGATAGGAATTTCATATCGATCAATACTACTGCCGAGTGGTACAAGGAGGAACCTTATTTTTTGGTAACTCAAGCTTCCAAGGTATTATTCTTGGATGATAGAGATAATAACGACTGGCAATATGTGCAAAAGTTTGAGGCAAGGAGAACCTATGATGTGAATGAGTATGACGAGCCAGTCACCACATATGTTGGCCACCAAGATGATCCCAGTGGTTGTATGGTAACTGAACTGGCTAACATCGATGAAAATTTGATTTCCAGAGGCGGCTCTGCGCATGATGGACAAGTAGATTTCACTGTCGAGGTTAGTGTCGATAGGAATAAACTGGTTCTACCTGATGAATCTCAGGACATGTATGATGAATGACAAGGGGAAGAAGATCCAACCTAGTCGGAATATGTGGATCTAGAACGCAGCGGTGCTGAAAGCAATGATGGTGATGATGATTACACTGTTGTTTCATATTATGTAGTGATATGATGAACAGTGATTCGTATTGGATTTCTCTTTGTAAAATGTATGAGACATGATGAAAATTTCCTGTTGGATTGTAATCCTAGACTAATTGTTTTCCCTATCTAATTTGGATTAATCTTAATTTGACAAGTGCAAACATATGTAGAACAGGTTCACTTGGCGTGCAGCAGATACATTGGTTCAGTAAATTAATTAATTATCAACCACAAGACTAGGTTTCATACAAAAGGGGGCATAAGCACCTCGTGTCAGTAGAGATGGGCGAGCACATTGTCTCGGCAGATAGGGCAGCTGGCGTTGGTCTAAAACCAAGTGAAGATTCACTTGCGGTCGTACGGATGGTTGCATTCCCGGAAACGCACCGTTGTGCACTTCGACAGCGCCTGCATGCATATGCTGTAGTGGCCATCCTCCTGCTCAACCAGGTACCAACTGTCTTGAAGCGCCGGCAGGTTGACGATGAGCTAGAGATCCATGCTGAGGGTTTGGTCGAAGTGGAACCTGTCGACCCACATACACGCCTCATGTCAGAGCCGGTTCAGAATATCGTACAACATGATGATGTACCACTCCTTCGCGGTGTGTTTTAGGTTCTTCAGCAGCCATACACGAACAAGAACCTTGTGCATAGTTCGCACGACCTTGATCGCTCTTCACAGCTTACTGGGAGGCAGGATGAGATTCAACACCCCCTCTTCGCAGGGTGTGGTCGCGACATCGTACTCCTCTAGAGGGGATGGGATGGAGCCAGGCATCCTCCTGAGCTCATACGTCCTCGAGAAGAAGATCTTCAGTGTCATTGTGTACGGCATCGCCTCGTCAACTAACTGTGGCTCGATGACAGAGAAGTCGGTTGTGGCTACGGAGACGTGGCAGGCATAGAAGACATGGGGGCTAGACTTGATGATGCGCTCCTGTGAGGAGCGCTCTAGTTCCGGCGCCGCCGCCATTTTGGGATTTGGGGGGAGGGTGGGGGCGAGGGCTAGTCGATGGTGCTAGCCTGGATGAGGGGGAATAGGCCAGGGAAAATGGGTGAGAGTGGACTGCTCGAACAAAAAATGGGGCCGCGCTACCTCATCACTCCCCAACGTCAGCCTTGGCTCGTCCTCTCTTCATGGTTCTATTTAGGTCCATAGTGCTAAATATCTTAGACTAGTAACTTGCAGATGTTACTACCTTCATAGTGGGTGATAACATGTGTGTGGTGTCATGCAAGACCTAATTAATTAGGTTCTAGACTCATATAGTATTGGTATGTGTGATGTTATGGTAGCTAGCTAAGTTAATACCTCCCTCTCTTTCATCATTAATTATTATGCCATGTCACCAATTTGCTTAGTTGGCATTGCATGTACATGCAAGTTACTAGCTAATAAGTTACTCCCACTATGACTAGCCTTCAGATAAGTCTAAAATAAACCTTGAATCTGAAGGGAAAGGTAAATCAAACTCCAACACCAAATCCTCGAAATTGGCTCTCCAAACTTATCAATCCTGGTCTATTATAAACCGATGCCAAATAATGTTTATGTGGCACCGTCTCCACAATGGAGGGCACCGCTTTGCAGAAAAGCAATCGACCCCACATTGATAAAAAATGATTTAGCTTAACCTGACCAGAGGGATGGCTGTTGTCTCTGCATTAAATAGAGAAAGGGTTGTTGAGCTGGACAGGAAAGACCAATATTGTAACATATGCTGAGTTTGGGCATTGGAGCAAGTAGCTGCTCCGGTTCCTTGAATTTTTTTGTGGCATCGGCTGTACAGCGTAGGCACCGGTGACGAAAGGATGAGAAGTGGTTTGGGCACCGATATTTGCATATGTTGTGGAGGGCCACCCAAGTTCTACGGATTTTCAAGCTTTTTAGCTAAAAGAGAGCAATTATGTAGATGCACAGGCTGGTGGTACTCCCCCTTGCTATCGGTAAAAGAGAGAAACTATGTGGATGCGATGATGATTCAATTTACTTATATAACATAACTAGTATAGGTACAACACAACCACGGTAACAACTATACCATACTCTAGACAGAATCAACACACACATAGACACCCGAATATCATACGGTTTTTTTTGTGAAGAACCTATGTCGCCCTCTGCCCGTGCGGGCACGCCTTCTGGTGTTCGATGAACTCAAGGAAGCTGTCAGCCATGTCGCAACCTTTGTTGCTGCACTTGAGCCTCATTCCCGAGGATATTTGATCCGGGGTAGTGGTTGGTTCGAAGATGCCTCCGTATTCACATCCTAGGCACTGTCCATCGGACAATTTTCCAACACACTGTGTGCATGCAATGTGCGTCATGGCCTTGCCAAAGCACTGCTCATACAAGGAAAAGAGATTTAGCCCAAAAACAAGAGTTTTATCGAACCAGTGTGGAAAACATCCAGAAGAAAGAAGTAATAACCATGTACGCGAGACGACAAACAATTTGAGAACACAGCCTACAGCTAAAGACCTGCCTCATTGCACTCATGTCAATCGTAGCTTCAAACCACTCGTCTGCCATAGAGTCGCCTTCTTCAACTACGGCGAATCTGAGAGGGATTTTGAAACCAAGCGAGATAGAAGAGGGAGGAGCGCAGATCTAAGAGGGTTGATGAGAGCGGGCGAGAGAGACTGGTACTATAGTCAAATACTAGGAGTACTAGACTCCTCATCTCACTCTAGGCAATATCGTATGTTCATCCAAATTCAACGGCCATGAGCCGATACCTTATATCTTTGGCAAGAGACTGGCGCGGAGAAAACTAGGGAAGCGATGTGTTCCCCGACTAATTATCTCTCTTTGACCCGGTGTACACGTTGCTTTGACGACCTAGGGCTACGTGGAATACTTAATATTATATTCCAGTACTACTCCGGGATGAAGGTACTAGTACTACTCTACCTCTGTTTGGGATGAGACTAGCCCCAGGGTATCAGGTAGTACGTATCATGCATTATTATATTTATGGAAAATGCTTATGTGTCACAGCAATTAATCATGAAAGAGATTGTGTTGGTATCACATGTAGAGTATCATAGAAAAAATAATCTCAAATAAATCTTATACACAATTTTACCTTGAGATTACAAAATAATAAATACACTAAGACTATGATACTACTAGTACTAAGTACTGTACAACACATGATAGTAGTATTACGCATTTTGGAGATGGTATCACATACTAGTATCATAATATACTCCCACCGTCTAGAAATAACTGACTTGGATTTGTATATATTTGAATGTATCTACAAACTAAAACATGTTTAGATACATTTGAATTTAGACAAATGTAATAGAGTTATTTCTGGACAGAGGGAGTAGTACATGATACTAATATATCATACTTCTCTCCATTGTGACTAGTCTAAGGCTAGTCACAGTGGGAGTAACATTAGTGGTAGTAACATAGGTACCACCTACGCAAAAAAGATGATGTGGTAAGCAATTAATGAAGAGAGAAACAAATAGAGTAACATAAGTAATATGTTACCATCACATCACATTTTCCAATGCAAAATGTGTCTACGAAATAATAAATAAGGTTTGCTACTTATGTTACTACACTTATGACACTACCCACTAGTATGAAGGTAGTAACTTAGAGTAGTAGTAATTTGGTACTACTCTAATTTACTCCCGCCTATGACCAGTCTTAGGCCATAGAGCCAAATTAATAAAACCAGGAAAGTTAACTACTCTACCTTATTATTGCCTCGTGTACAAATATTTTCACTTGCATCACAGAAGAGAGAGAGAGAGAAAAAATAAGAAATGTATTATTGGTGAAGAGAGAACAACTAATGAGATATGACTTATAATCTCAAGGAATATTAAAAAGGTCTCTGGGCTTATAATCAAAAACAAAGGGAGGAGTGCTCCGGAATGGAGTAGTGCGTACCTTGCATGGAGTCCTAGGACTATAGTAAGTTGCACGTGCCTTGCACGTGAGAATTTTATAGTAATATAAGTACAATATGACATATCATCTTTTATTTATATAAAACTATAATAGGTGACGCTGAAAAATAATTATAATTTCGAGTCACGTCCATAAAGTATAGGGTATATAATTGGTTCTTGTACTTTGTGTCATGTAGAAATCAACCTACTACTATTATCTACCTAATAATCGATATTCTCGAGAGAAATGACGAAGAAGATTCTAGAATTATTGAGAAGTGCATTCTGAGGTTTGTGCATAGCATTCACTGTGCTAAAGACTATCAATAGAATATTCTATATGCTAACATGGATAGAAGATCTAGCGGTTTGCAACATTGGGATTTGCCAGTCTTGATCGATTTTTCAAAGTTCAAAGTATTGCGTACACAATATAGTGTGGTAAGATTATATAATAGTTAAAGCTCAAAAATATATGAATATGATTGAGTCTCACGTGTCGGATTACTTCTATATAGTGATAATATGATACACTTCTATAGTTCTATCACGTGCCGGAGCACTAAGGCATGCGCAACTTATTACTACTAGTAAGTATACTGGTACTGTATACTAGAGAACATACTCCAAGAATTTACCAGACTCGTTGCGCGAGCTGCCAGCTGCTCGTCACCTTTGTTTCGAGAGTGTATAGTACTCCTACTATCCGACAGACTACGGCCAACTGAAAGTACGGCCGCTATAAGTACCAATATGACATTTCTCTTGTGAGTGTTAATGCCCCGGACAACCACCGACTGTGAAAAAACTCATGCGCCGCCAAGCGGCCACTCTGCATATTGCCCTTGTACTAAGTACTTCTTGGAGCATCTAAAAAAGTACTCCTTGGAGAAATTCTTGGTCAAAGAAAAAACACCGAAAATGAGGTCCCCTTATTGTTTATTCATTGTAGCAGTGGGAGTAAAACTAAGTAGCACTGCTAGTAGTACTACTAGCATAATATTACTTTGCAAAAAGCAGTTCAACTTCTCCTTCATTCTACTCTCTGGCAAAATTTCTTTCTTCCATGAAAGGCATGTTACCCTCACAAATACTTGAAGGAATCCTGGTGGATTGGCTGCGTCATCCTCGGAGGTTTGCTTCGGCTCGAGGCCAGGTCCGGGAATAGCTCATCCCGTAGGAACATGCCATCGTTGGAGCCGCCTCTGTAGAGCGCCTAGTTGCCCACAGTAAACATGCGTTGGCCCTACTGGCTGATGACACGATTTAGGGCCCCCTCGATGCTACCGATCCCGCGCTGGCCGTGTGATAGCTGTGAGATTCGACACATTTTTGATGGTTTTTATTGGCGATTTTCTCCTGGATTTGATCGTTTTCTAGCTTTACCTAACACTAATACTTTGGTAGCAAAGAAAACTTGGTTTTTAATGTGTGTTTCAGGTTCTGAATGTCAAGAGAATGTTTTAACAAGAGAAACACAATATTCAGGAAAAAACAAGCAAGTCTCTTTTTGGAAGCAATCGAGGGAAGCACACAGAGGCTTTAACGAGCAACTATACGGCGGGAATATTTTTCCGGCCATATAGTTCCCACCATATAGCTGCCGCCGCCTCCGTCTTTTCAAAAGGGACAACTTCCGTGAAGAGGCCAGACGTGAAATCATAACACAGCAGCCGCCATATCATCTAGAAAGGAGAAAAAGGAGATCCGGAGAAGAAGGGGGAGACGCTCTTCATCTCTATCCACGATCTTTGACCTTCTAGCCATCACACCCCCATAGCCATTACTTGTACTTGAGAGATAGAAAGATCTTCACCTTGCAAGATTAGGGTTTGAGATTGTTTCTTCCTATCTTGAATTCTGTTGGATTACTTTTCCATTCTTATTGTGGATCTCCACAGTAATATCAAGAAGAACTCCCTTTATTTAATTATATCGATGATGCTTTCTTATCTCATGTGTGAGTAAGTTCCTTGGGCATGGGAGATGTAAGGAATTGGTGAGATGTGATGTGCCTCCATATATTTTCTAGTAGTTTGTGATTGATTCTAATTACTATATTATGTGTGCTTGAATATCTATGGGATGCCTAATGCTTGTTATCCAATTAAGGGCCTAGACAACATGAGGCTTTGTTCTACATAGATAGGATCTTGTTCACTAGCAGACCGGCGACCCTCGAGTGACACGGGGATATCAATGGGAAACTAGTTGACACGAGGATAACGAGGAACCAATGTGCTTATTGCATTAGTTCGATCCAAGGAGCTTAATTGCTAAGCAACCTGAAGGGTCTTAATCGTCTAGTGTCTGAACATGGTTTTGGTAACATGCTAGTAGGATTATTGAAGTTTGGATGAAATCTACCAAGAGGAGTTCCGTCTAATTATGGGTTACTCTCCTACACATATACTTATAAGATTACAATTGTTAGACTTATCACTCGTCCACCTGGCATAGTCACTATCACCATGAACTGCATCTCCCAGCGCCTTCTTCGTCATCTGCAGAAAACAACAAAAAACCAAATCGTTCTTTACTTTTATGCTTTTTATTTCGGAAGTTTACATTTTAATTTTATTTAAATACATCCAGTTTAATTCAAATCTCATTCTTATTTCACACTTGCAATCAATTCACTCGAAGACCTATGGCAACTTTGAGTGTGACAGAGACTTCACCCATAAACACTTACCTTTGGGCTCCCTGTGGGATCAATATCTATACTTCAAAACTAGCTTCAAACGATCTGTGCACTTGCAGACTTCAAGCTATTTTCTGGTGTTGTTGCCTGGGAGCTAAGCGCTAAGTGTTTGTCTCTTGACATTTCAGGTGTTACTACTACAAAATGGTCTCCCTAGGAGACAAAGGGTCTACATGCTCTGGTAGGAGCTATTTACCAGATTATTTTGAGTGCATGCCTATTCAGAGGCACGAAGAAATTATTGAAAAACTTTTGAGATTAGACAAGGTTGAAGTTGAAAACCTGAGTGATATTATGGAAATCATGTCTATTTACAGGAGAACTCTGAAGAAACCTGAGAAAACTCTCAGAGAATATAGTGCTCCAAACTCTACTTTCCTTAAACAACCAATAGAATTTCCTAACCCTAGAGTTAGAGAATATCGATTTGATGGTAGAGTTATTAAAATTTTGCAGGAAAAAGCTTTTAGTGGAAGGGAAGATGAAGACCCAGGAAGACAAATTAGAGAGTTTGACGATTCGTTTGCCGAGATACTTCTCTCGTCTAATTTTTTTGTTGGTCTCTTAAAGGTAAAGCTCTAAACGAGTTATATTGTCTCCCTCCCCTTTACATTAAATGTTGGCAAAAATGCATTGCCAAATTTATAAATAGTTTTAATCCTTTTAAAAAGGTAACTGAAAATAGAAAGAGCATATGCAACTTTAGTCAGAATTTGGGAGAAAACTACCCACAAGCCTGGGATAGATTCTTTGGAATGATCAATATAGTTCCTAATCATGGTTATTCTGAATCAACTATTTGCCATTTATTTTACCACGGTCTTAATCCTCAAAGCAGAGAGTTGCTTGATTTATCACCAGGAGGATCGATAAATACTTTAACTATTAAAGCATGTTTGGAATTGATGTCTACTAGGGATAAGAATGATTCTTTATACAATCCTGATTTTGACACTAAGATAGAAAAAGGGATTCTTCGTATAAATCCTGATCTTATGCCTGAAGTATGCAAAACAATGAAAGAAAAAGGTATACCTTCTGAACATGTTAAGGAAAACAAAGTAGACTTGTTACAAGTTTTTACTGAAGAAGATGAGACTAGAAAAGTTTTTCAAGAATTAAAACATATACAAGCAAAATCTCATAATAACCTACATAAGCATTTTAAAAACATAAAAAGATTTTGGCAGAACTCACGGAAAATTATGATGAGATTGGCCAAGAAATAAAATTATTTCACAAGTATCTTAGTATGATTGAAACTCAATGCGAACAAATAGCATCTGGATATCAAATTTTTCTTCGAGATGATATAGATATTCCTGTTTCTACTAATGTTGTTACAAGAAGAGGTGCAGTTGTTGCAAGACCATTAGGACCACCCGAATATGAAGCTGAGAAAGAGCGAAAAGAAAAAGCCCTTCTCAAAGCAAGCCAATAAGATGATACACTGGTGGATCCTCAAGATGAAACTACTCAAGAAACACAAGATCAAACCAAGGAGGACGAAAATGATGCACAAGATGATCATTATGACTCTGATGCAGAGACAGTTGATCCCAGAGAGGAAAAAGAGACAAGCAATGAAGATAAAGTTTATGTAGTAGAGAACAAGAAAATCAAAAAGCAACAACAAAATAAAGCAACAAAAGATCCTGATCCCCCCCAAAAAGGTAAAAGACAAAAATAAGAAAGGTGAGCAAAAGCTTCCTTATCCAAATCGAAAAAAGAAAACACTAGACCAGGTAATCTATGATTCTTTCAAAAAAGCACTTGGTGATCTTCGTCTAGAAATTCCATTTGCGGATGCAATAAAAGTTCCCACCTATTATAAATTCCTCTATGATATTCTTAGCAGAAAGAAAGAAATAACTGAAACCGTTGCCATGGTGACTAGTTATCTTGCAAATGGGAAGCTATTGTCTAAATCGAGAGATCCTGGAATACCAACTATTTCATGCTCAATTGGCAAAACCGATAGTCACAATGCCTTGTGTGATTTAGGTGCAAGAGTTAGTGAAATGCCATGTTCCCTCTATAAAAGGTTAGGATTAGGGGAGTATTCCCCTAGTACTATCACTTTACAAATGGCCGACAAGTCCACTAAACAACCCATTGGTATGATTGAGGATGTTCTACTTAGAATAGATGAGCATGTTATTCCCACTGATTTTATTATTCTTGAAACGCCAGAGGATGAAAAATTATCTATAATACTTGGATGACCTTTCCTTAGTACTGCAAGAGCATCAGTTGATTGTGCTAAAGGAAAAGTAATCTTCAATGTTTATGATACTGAAATCATCTAGTATTTTCCAAATAAGCTAGAAGCAGGAGAAAGATATATTCCACCGGCAAAACAAGTTCATGTGGTAAGTGCCTTTGATAAGGGGCAACCCAAGGTAAGAATTCAAGAACAGAGAAGAGGTTGAGTTATTCAACCATCCTTAATAAAATGGTTAATGGGAGTCAACCCATCACATTAATAAAATAAATTATATAATAAAGTGTTCATCACATTCTTACAACTTTTTCACAGACATTTTTGCGGAAGTGCGCCCGTAAAGATGCAGCTATCAAAAATTGGTAGAAATATCGATTGAACAAGTGTAGAATAAGTATAAAAATAAATGTTTGAGTTTTATCTATAAAAACTAGCTTCATTTTAATCAAGATCAAAAAGTGAACCTCTAATTGAGGAGAAGAAGATAGGTAGAGCTAGAAATACTTCTCTATACATGCTTTTTTTGGTCGATAATTTCAACTGTCATTTTTCTGTCAAAAATAAGGTGTTTCGCTAAGTTTCATGATAAGAAGGTTTTCTTGAAGAAACCGATTTTTTTTGATGAGGACTGATGGTTTAACGATCCACTATATGGCGGGAATAAAAATTCTGGCTATATAGTTTGGCCGTATAGATATCTTTGCCATAAACAAATTTTCTTGCGTGGGCACAGAGAATTTGATGACCAACTATACAGCGGGAATAAAACTTCCGGCCGTATAGCTCCGGTCATGTATATATATTGATGCCTCCATACAATTTCTTCTCAAAAGTACTGATGGTTTAATGACCAACTATATGGCGGGAATTAAAGTTTCGGCCATATAGTTCCGGTCGTACAGATATCGATGCCTATTTTAGAAAATTTATCTCGAGGATATAGACGGTTTGACGACCAACTATACCGCGGGATCATTATGATCCGTTCGTATAGTTGTGTTTGTATAGCTGCGTTGTGCATAAAGAAAACCTAGTTGGTAGCGCCGCCGCAACTATACAGCAGGAACAACATATCCTGCCCATATAGTTCGGCACGGCCTCAAAATCGCGCCGGGGCGGCTGGGTTTTCCTTCCTCCTCACTTTTTTCTCTCATGTTCTCTGTCCAAACCCACCTAGAACTTTTGATTCTTTGCGAATTTTGTTCGTTTGAGTGGGGGAATCAACAGATCGGTATGTTTCTCTCCTTATCCATGCTTTATTTTTTCAGATTTCCATGGTTGAAACTCTCACATTGATCTAGTGGATGAACTCAAGCTTATTTTACTTTTCCTCTTAATTTCTCACATTAAGATTAAATTTTTCCACGTAGAATCGTTCGTATGTCATGTAGAAACTATATGCCTAAGGTTCTATGGTGAAACTTTTCAGTGCATCAAGATGAACAAAATTGGTAGCATTTTTCGCAAGGGCAAGCGCCAACGTGGCGAGAGTTTGGGTCACCGGGCCGAGCTCAAACCCAAGCTGGCCGTAGTTTCATCAAGGAGGATGCTGCCCACACGTTGGGCCGATGATAGCTTTCTCACCACGGCAGGGTTGAGGGCGGACTTCGACCTCATGTGTGCAAACTCAAGACTTGCAATACTCGCCTATGCAAGCCACAACACCTATGCCTAGCTCACCTATGAGTTCCTTACCTCCTTCTACGATTATCACAGGGAGAAAGATAATGCGTGCACGGTAAGCTTCACCACGAACCTGTAGGCTTATGAAATAACTATTGAACAATTTTGCAATGCTTTCGGCTTCCCTCTCGATGGGGAGGAAAATGTTACTAACCAATACAGCGTCACAACTGGAGAATCTTGGGAGGTTGTTTCTGTTAATGGTGGCATGGACTTCTACCAGAAAAAGATGTCCACCATTCAGAACTAAACCATTCGCTACTACACCTTGTTACTCACCAACACACTGCTGGGAAGAGGAGATAACGGCTCCATGGCCAATGCATACATGGCAATGATAACCAAGGCACTCTTCCCCAATGCACCGCAAAGTCCCAATCTAGGGGCTCTACTGATCCAGCACTTCCGTCACTAAAGCAATAAGATAAAAAGTGACATTCACATTGGTGGATTGGTAACCCACCTTGCTCATCAATTAAACATTGTATTACCTGTGATGCAACTTGTTGATGGCTCCAAACTTATGGATGTCAAATACTTGACTGCTTGTGGCTTCCTCGGTGTTTACCGAGCTAACAGGAGGATCCGAGCATATTAGTTTAGTTATCCTGGTGATGTGCAGGTTGAGCAGGTTATGTTGCCATGTCCCCAGCCTTCTCGATTGTGGAGAAGGACACCTGGATCCTCACCAAGGATCAGGTGACGGAGATCATGGCTGAACTCTAGCCTAATCAAGAGGAAGATGAAGAAGGAGAGGGGCAGGATGAGGATGAGCAGGAGCAAGAGCAGGAGCAGCAATACAAACCTACTTGGGAGGGACATCAGCAACAGCAGGGGGACCCTAGGACCCAGGGCCCAATCAACGCAGTAGGGGTTCAACTATGTCCCCTATCAAGAATTTCAGCATCTCAACCTGCGCGTTGGGGAGATTGACCACACTGTACAAGGAGTAAATGAAGATATGAGTGCCTTAACTCAAAACTTCAGTTACTTCATGACCAACTTCCCCAACTACTATCCGCACCAGCCGCTGAATGACAGCAACAACTGAGCCTGGCAATAGGCTAAGCTTGGGCGAGGTTTGAAAACCTCCAAACCTTGCATTCATATTTTTATTTCTTCATTTGATTTATTTTACTTCTTCAAAATTGCATGTTTACATTCATTTTGCATTCCTAAACCAAAAATGCAAAAAATAGTTGTAATCTTTATTACAAATTCGTTTCTTTGTTTCTCTCGGAGATTGCTCAATTTCAGGTGACTTGGCAATAGGGAAATATAGAGGGGGTTCGACACAAGTACGAGAACGAAGCAAGCAAGAGGAGGTATCACATTCCTTTCATCATCTTTTCTGCAACCTTGAATTGATCCTACAATTATTTACTCGCTTGCACTGGAGTCACTCCCCACTTAGCTTGCTATCCTATAAATTATATTCCTTTGCTAGTGTCTCCTTTTTAGCTTTAAAACAATGAGCAATGAACTTGGTTAAAAATATTTCCTACATTTTTACAACAATAAAAAGCATCTGAAAGATGACTTGAGTCCTTGTTTAGCCTAAAGGATTTGATTTTAGAACTACTCCATCCCATTTGAGCTTAATATAAATAGACTCGATAGTACCCTTGAATGAAATTGTTTGATAAATTGGATGCTTCGAAGAAGTAGAGATTATGCCACTTCCTTTTCTAATAATTACCGTAAGATATTACTTTATGCGTGTCATTACAACACTGTCATGATCTATGGGGAACTATTAACTCTGTTGGCCAACGAACGATCTAAATGTGGGAAACCACTTGATTTCGGCTATTGAGTTATGTAAACATCTGTAGCAGCAATGCTATGAAGGGTAAAATTTTAGTCTCCTCGTGATTTCACATTCCAAGTGAAGTTGTAGTACTCCTCTGACCCAATATTGCTCAACAATTATTTATTGGCATGGTCACGAGTGCACAACACAGTCCCAATTAACATGTTAAAACAGTGGCATGATTTCTTTATGAAAGAGCTGAAGTTTTTGAAAGGCAAGGAAAGGAAAAATGTGCATTGAGAGTCTTGAAATTTTTACATGGGAATATATGAGTTGTTCTTAAATTGAATGTTTTGGTGCCAACTTGAGTACTCTTACTTTATTAAAGAAACAAGAGCAAAAAGTTTTCATCTCTCAGCAAAGAGAGACACCAAAAGAATTTGTCTCACTTTTCTAGCTAAACTTTTGACACTTGGTCGGGCATATGATTTATTTGCTAGCAAGATATACATGGTTAGGAAGTGGACCTAGTGCAATCTCGTGAATACTTGTATGATCATGTTTAAGATTGCACGAATTGTGAAGAAAAGAATTTGATACCAATTCAAGCTTGTAAGTTCTTTTATTTTAGTCTCGAATCTCCACTATTCTTCCTTATTTCCTTGTCACTCGAGGGCGAGCAACATCTAATCTTGGGGGAGTTGATAGCTGTGAGATTGGACATTTTGATGGTTTTAATTGGCGGTTTTCTCCTTGATTTGATCCTTTTCTAGCTTTACCTAACACTAGTACTTCGGTAGCGAAGAAAACTTGGTTTTAATGTGTGTTTCAGGTTCTGAATGTCAACAGAAGGTTTTAACAAGAGAAACACAATATTTAGGCAAAAACAAGCAAGTCTCTCTTTGGAAGCAATCGAGGGAAGCACACGGAGGATTTAACGAGCAACTATATGGCGGGAATATTTTCCGGCAGTATAGTTCCTGCCGTATAGCTGCCGCGCCTCTGTCTTGTCAAAAGGGACAACTTCCTTGAAGAGGACAGATGCGAAATCATAACACAACAGCCGCCATCTCATCCAAAAAGGAGAAAAAGGAGATCCAGAGAAGAAGGGAGAGACGTTCTTCATCTCGCTCCACGATCTTCGACCTCCTAGCCATCACACCCCCATAACCATTACTTGTACTTGAGAGAGAGAGAGATCTTCACCTTGCAAGATTACGGTTTGAGATTGTTTCTTCCTATCTTGAGTTGTGTTGGATTACTTTTCCATTCTTATTGTGGATCTCCACGGTAATATCGAGAAGAATTCCCTTTATTTAATTATATCGATGATGCTTTCTTCTCTCATGTGTGAGTAAGTTCCTTGGGCATGGGAGATGTAAGGGATTGGTGAGATGTGGTGTGCCTCCATATATTTTCCATTAGATTGTGATTGATTCTAATTACTATATTATGTGTGTTTGACTATCTGTAGGATGCCTAATGCTTGGTGTCCAATTAAGGGCTCAAACAACATGATGCTTTGTTCTACATAGATAGGATCCTGTTCGCTAGCAGACCGGTGACCCTCGAGTGACACGGGGATATCAATGGGAAACTAGTTCACTCGAGGATAACGAGGAACCACTTTGCTTATTGCATTAGTCTGGTCCAAGGAGCTTAATTTCTAAGCAACCCGATGGGTCTTAATTGTCTAGTGTCTAACCATGGTTTTGGTAACAGGCTAGTAGGATTATTGAAGTTGGGATGAAATCTACCAAGAGGAGTTCCGGCTAATTATGGGTTGCTCGCCTACACATATACTTATAAGATTACAATTTTTACATTTATCACTCGTCCACCTAGCACAGTCATTATGACCATAAACTGTATCTCCCCGCACCTTCTTCGGCATCTGCAAAAAATAACAAACAAATGAATCGTTCTTTACTTTAATGCTTTTTATTTCTAAAGTTTAAATTTTAGTTTTATTTAAATACATCCAGTTTAATCCAAATCTCGTTCTTATTTCACACTTTCAGTCAATTCACTCGGAGACCTGTGACAGCTATGAGTGTGACAGAGACTTCACCCATAAACACTTACCTTTGGCCTCCTTGTGGGATCGATACCTATACTTCAAAACTAGCTACAAACGATCTGTGCACTTGTAGACATCACCGTGTCACGGAGGCGTCAACATGGCAGGCGAACAAAAGTGGACCTCTACAACAAAGCGTCGGTCCTGGCGCACCTCCCTTTTGACTGTGAAGGAGCTGTGTCCAAGGGGACGCTCTGGCTGGACATCAACCATGTCCAAGTTAATCCCGTGCGAGACAGCGGCCAATCCTTCCACCGGGAACCTGCGACCAGCGAGCATGCAACCGGGGCAGACAACTCGGGTGGGTGCCAGGTCGCCGTGGCCATGCCTGACACCACCCTGGGTCCCCTCGAGCCTATGCTGGCCCTTGCTTATGATCAGGACTTGCTCGAGTCTGAGCTCGTGCGCGAGGAACCTACGGCCAGCGAGCATGGGCCTAGGGTAGACAACTCAGGTGGGCGCCAGGTCACCATGGCCATGGCAGACAACGCCATCCTAGGTCCCCTCGAGCCTATCGATCCTATGCTGGCCCTTCCTTACCATCAGGACATGCTCGAGTTCGAGCTCGAGCGCGAGGAACCTGCGGTCGGCAAAGGTGTGGTTGGGGGAATTGACTCGGTAGGGGGGCAGGTCAATCTCTTCGGGCATTCGCCTGACGTTAACCACGTACAACAGTGACTTTAGTCCTCGAATTGGTTTTACCAGATTCTTGGGTGTTCTCCTCTACTCGTTCCGAGCAATCTCGTCCCTTCGGCCATGATCAACATGCAGGAGCGCACTGTGTTTCGTGTGTGAAGCAAACAATAGTAGGAAGAGTATCACTCAGCTTCTTGATTGAAATTGAGCCGGAACCGACTGCCTTTCCAAGCTAAATTTTCGGGGCTTTTGTGCCAATTGTATGGACTTTGATGTAATTTTCTATTTTTATATTTTCTTGATGTAACCTTTAATTCCACCAACCGTGTTGATTGAAGCATGATGCACTTTTGGGTGAAATTAGCTATAAAATTAAGCTTGAGAAAATATAACATGTAATTTATCTAACCACTTCATGTAGTACTACAGTAAACTAGTAAGTTGCACATGTCCTGCATGTGAGACTCAGATAATAGACGTCTGACATATCATCACTATATAAAATTATAATAGGTAAAGCAAAAAAATATATAATTTTCATCAACATCTATAAAGTATGGGTGTACATTTGGTTCTTGTACTTTGTATTCCTGTAGAGTGAATTATTATTAGCTATCTAAAACTTGAAAATTTTGGTAACATGGTCTGGAGAAATGAGGGAGAAGATTCTTGAATGATGGAGAAGTGTTTTGAGTTTCGTGTATAGCATTCATTGTGATGAAGACTATCAATAGAACCTTCTAGCTGCTAGAATGAAAAAGAAGATCCAACAGCTGGAAATGTTGGGATTCGCGAGTCTTGATCCAATGGTCAATATTCAAAGTTATTCGTACCCTAAATAGTGGTAACAGGTAAGATAACATAAATGGCATATGCTATGAACTCTAAGCCATATTAATCGTTCTTCCTTCTGAAAATAATTTTAGTTCTTTACCATGCTAACAAGCGTGCCATGTTTCCGGACATAGCGGACCATGCATGTTTTACTTGCGATTCCTAGGATCTTTGAGTTTTCAAGGTTCATAGATAAATTAACCCAATTAAGTTACACTTGTATCTATGATTCAAATTAATGTTCTCAGATTTATCTGGATTCGGGTATATGTATCTAGCACAGAAACATGACTAGGTACATTTGAATCTAGACAAATCTATGAACATTAATATGGATTGGAGGGAGTCTGTCGAAATTAGGTCAAATTAATTTGAACCACATGTGAGCTGCCGATTGCTCTTAAAATTTTACAAAAACCTTTTGAAGTTGCCCACCAGATAGCCAATATATCAAGAAGACGATTGAGAGTTTTGAAAGATTCAACTTCTTTCTACAATTTACATGCCGACAAAGTTGACCCTGCTTTGAAAAAAGAGAGAGAAATAGGCAAAAAAATAGGGGGACTCATGCATGGAGTACTTTTTCTTGTATTACCTGCCATGAAAAATAATAAACATGAGTTTTCACAACGTTTGAAAAACCTTCTTCGCAAAAATGGCCTACCATGTATAAGTATGAACAAGTTTCAGGCCGAGCGACCAAGCAAGGTCATGTAATAATACAAGAAAGTAGATGTGCGCATCTTGACGTTTCTAAACAGCTTTGCCAATGGGAGTTTCAAATACTAGGAAAAGTAACAACTCCAATTTTCTAAGAGATGGAAATATTTTTTTTGTAAAGCAAAGTATTCCACTTCCGTACTACTACTCGAAAAGGGAGGCGTCTCCTTCCAAAAAAAGGGACGCAGTACGAGAGCAGGGAGAGAAGGAGTCGAAGGCGGTGCGATGTCATAGCAAAGCTATGATGGGATGCTAACACAATGTATAAGAACTCCACTAGTAGTAAATATATGGACCTACTACTAGCAATATGCACGCAAAACATGTTTTCTCTCTCCTTTGCTGGCTCTCACCATCCATCCTCCATCGATCTCTTCTCTGCAGCCGCGGGTGCACAGTCAGGCTTGTCTCTTCCTCGTCCACAACATGCCGCTGCGCACGTGTGCCTTGGTACGGCACATCGATCTACTTCCAGCAACCGTTTGCCCTGAAATTCAAGCGATATACTGGATTAATAATCATCTACACCAATACAAAAAGTCTCAAAAGTAATAATAATTATTATAAAAAGGTCCCTAGACCACCTTGCGACGACTAAAAACCCTAGTGCTCTAATTGGAGTGTCTCGCTCCTTCAGGACCTACGGTACCCCGGTTCCCAAAAATAAATAAAGAATGCCCTAGCCCTAGTTTTCAGACAAAGTGTACCATAATTTCTTACAATTCCCAAGTTTTAGGATTTTTCAAGCGGGCATAGAAATGTTTTTCATTTTATTTATGTTTAATCTTCTTGCTTTTTGATGAGGTTGCTACATGTAATTCTAGTTGTTCTATAGTTCAAATTCATAGGTATTGTACATGCTGGTATAAAGCCGACAATAGATGACGTGTCACTTTGTTATACCCTAAACGGAAAGTCGCCTGAGGGGGGTGCAATTAGCTTGAAAATTAAGCTTGAAAAATATAACATGTAATTTATCCAACCACTCTATGTACTACAGTAAATAAATGGCACATACTATGAACTCTAAGCCATATTAATTTCACTTCCTTCCAAAAACTACTTTTACTTCTTTACCATGCTAACATGCACCGTCCTATACCAAAATATGGGCACACCGTCATTATCTTGAGGAAGATAGAGTATGTCCATGACTTTGGTCATTAGGCTTGAAACCCAAGAAAGTTCATACATAGTACATGATATAGTAGGAAATTCCAGAAGTGTGAGTTTTTCAAGTACTTTTACTGGTAGAAAAAGAAGAAAGAATGCCCCCCGCCAAATTTTCGTACAAATTAGATAGTTCTTTCTTACAGTTTCCAAGTTTAAGTATTTTTCACACTTCCAAGCTAAAGCTCCATGCACTTAAATGCACGACTCTATGTCGATTAAATGAAATTAGGTCAAACTTGAATACATGTGAGCGCAATAGACTATTACTCTTGAAAATATCCATAATTCTTGTGAAGGTACCCAGGAACCCAATATATCATGGGTCAATAATAGTTTAAAAAAATGCCATTACTGATTAGTATTTGCATACCGACAAATTTAACCGTGTATGGAAAACATTCAAATAAAATAAAGCATAAAACAAAAACATGAGACTTCATTACGATTGGGATACTTTTTCTAGTATTATTAATTGCCAAGAAAAATGATAATCATGAGATTTGACTAGTTTAGGAAAGACGTATTCACATTATAGCCCACCATGATGTAACATTATTCTTGGTTTTCAGCACGAACGAACAATAAGGTCATGGCCTTCTATATCAATGTATACCCTATCTACACTTTTACACAGGGTTCTGACATCGGGTAGATGGTGTGTCTTGGCCTAGTAAACAATGTTGCCCATGGGAGTTTTGAACAATTAGGAAAAAAACATTTTTCACTTTTCCAAGTGATTACGGGATGTTTTGTACTAGCAGTAAAGAAAATCAGAAGAATGTGGCTCAAAATACGAGAAGCATGCCATGTTTCCGGACATAGCGAACCATTCATGTTTTACTTGCGATTCTTAGGTTCTTTGACTTCTCAAGGTTCGTAGATAAATTAACCCAATTAAATTACACTACTGTCTCCGATTCTAATTAATGTTCTCAGATTTATCTAGATTTGGGTACATGTATCTAGCATAGAAACATGACTAGATACATTTGAATCTAGACGAATCTAGGAACATTAATATGGATTGGAGGGAGTCTATCGAAATTGGGTCAAATTATTTCGAACCACATGTGAGCTACCAATTGCTCTTTAAATTTCACAAAAATATTTTAAAGTTGCCCACCAGACAGCCAATATATCGAGAACACGACCGAGAGTTTTCAAAGATTCAACTTCTTTCTAGACTTTGCATGCCAGCAAAGTTGACCCTGCTTTGAAAAAAGAGAGATAAATAGGCAAAAAAAAGGGGGGAATCATGCATGGCATCCTTTTGCTTGTATTAACTGCCATGAAAAATAATAAACTTAAGTTTTCACAACTTTTGTACAAACCCGCTTCAAAAAATGCCCTACCATGTATTAGTATGAACATGTTTCAGGACGAGCGATCAAGCAAGGTCATGGACATATCCACATCATAGTTTATGGTAATTTGGTAGTACTACAAGAAAGTAGATGTGCACATCTTGGCATTGGTAAACAACTTTGCCAATGGGAGTTTCCAAATACTAGAAAAAGTAACAACTCAAATTTTTTAAGCGATGGAAATATTTTTTCTATAAAGCAAAGTACTCCACTTCTGTACATATAGTCCAAATGGTAGGCATCATGAGAGGAGTTGCACGTGAGACTCGGATAATAGACGTATGCCATATCATCATTATATAAAATTATAATTGTTAAAGCACAAAACTTTATAAATTTGATCAACATACATAAAGTATGGGTGTATATTTGGTTCTTGTACTTTGTATCATCATGTAGAAGTCAAATATTATTAGCTACCTAAAACACTTGAAATTTTTGGTAATATGGTCTAGAGAAACGAGGGAGAAGATTCTAGTATGATGGAGAAGTGTGTTTTGAGGTTTGTGCATAACATTCATTATGCTAAAGACTATCTATAGAATCTTCTAGATGCTAGAATGAAAAAGAAGATCCAGCGGTTAGAAATATTGGGATTCATGAGTCTTAATCCAACGGTCGGCATTCAAAGTTATTCGTACAATCTTACCACTACATAGTGTACGGATAACTTTGAATATTGACCATTGGATCAAGACTCGCGAATCCAAACATTTCCATTCTAGCATCTAGAAGATTCTGTTGATAGTCTTCAATATGATTAATGCTATGCACAAACATCAAAACACACTTCTCCATCATACTAGAATCTTCTCGCTCGTTTCTCTAGACCATGTTACCAAAAATTTCAAGTGTTAGGTAGCTAATAATCTTTGACTTCTACACATGATGATACAAAGTAGAAGAACAAAATATACACCCATACTTTATATATGTTGATCAAATTTATATTTTTCTGCTTTACCTAATATAATTTTATATAGTGATGATATGTCAGACGTCTATTATATGAGCCTCACATGTAGGCACGTATAACTTACTAGTATATAGTGGTAAGATAAGATATACCCTAGCTACACTTTTAGATATGGTTCTCACATCGGGTAGATATGGGTGCATCTTGGCCTAGTAAACAATGTTGCCCGTGGGACTTTTGTACAATTAGGAAAAAACATTTTTTACTTTTCCAAGTGATTATAGGGATGTTTTGTACTAGCAGTGAAGAAAAACAAAATGTGTCTCGGAATGCGACAAACGCGCCATGTTTTCGGACATAGCGGACCATACATGTTTTACTTGTGATTCCTAGGTTCTTTGAGTTTTCAATGTTCGTAGATAAATTAACCTACTTAAATTACACTATTCTCTTCGATTCAAATTAATATTCTCAGATTTATCTAGATTCGGGTATATGTATCTAGCACAGAAACATGACTATATACATTTGAATCTAGACGAATCTATGAACATTAATATGGATCGGATGGAGTCTATCGAAATTAGGTCAAATTAATTCGAACCACATGTGAGCTGCCGATTGCTCTTAAAATTTTACAAAAATCTTTTGAAGTCGCCCACTAGACAACCAATATATTGAGAAGATGACCGAGAGTTTTGAAAGATTCAACTTCTTTGTAAAATTTGCATGCCGAAAAAGTTGACCCTGCTTCGAAAAAAGAGAGAGATATAGGCAAGAAAAAACAGAGGGACTCATGCATGGCATCCTTTTGCTTATATTACCTGCTATGAAAAATAATAAACATGAGTTTTCACAATTTTTCAAAAAACCCGCTTCATAAAAATGGCCTACCATGTATAAGTATGAATAGGTTTCAAGCCGAGCGACCAGGCAAGGTCATGGACATATCCACATCATAGTTTATAAGAATTCTGTAGTAGTACTACAAGAAAGTAGATATGCGCATCTTGGCATTTGTAAACAGCTTTGTCAATGGGAGTTTCCAAATACTAGGAAAAGTAACGACGAGGGTTTAACTCGCCAATGCCCATTGTTATGTACTTGGGTTTTGGAGAAGGAGGAAGCGCTGGAGGCATCAGTCGGCTAGCAAACAAGCACACAGGGACGCAAGGTTTACCTAGGTTCAGGTCTCGTAGAGGTTCCTACTCCTGCTTGTCTGCTCTTGGAATTAACAAAGGAATCGAAGATTACAGGGGGTGTGCAGATGCAGTCTGGCGAGGGTGGTGAAAACTAGGGTTGCGATTGTCCTCCTCGCCTCCCCCTCTTAGCCTTTGTATAGATAGGCTAGGTCTCGGGTAGCAGGTCGAGTCAGTTATAGATTAGGGTTTGTCCCTTTGAACTTTCTATCTTTAAACTATATCTTGCGTCATAAGAAATCGAAGAGTCCGTGGATCACCCGAATCCTGTATTGGGCCTTGGCAACACCGTGGGATTCTATCGTATCTGGACCGTATATGCCAAGCTCAAGTACCTGTAGGTTATACCCATGTCAGTATCCCCCGAGTGTCTAGTGGAATCGCAGATTCGAATAGAGACTTTATGAAGTCTTTTTAGTGTTCTGTTTATGTCATAGGGATTGTTGATATACTTGCCAGATTTATCCGATGTATCGGTATCAGTTAACTACCTTAGGGCAAAACAATGCAATCTACTAAAACTCGAGTCCCCAGACTCGAATTTGGAAAAGTGCTGGCGTAATTCGACTCAAGCTGCAGAGGTATTATAGGAGTCGAAATCTAGTGTATAAATGTGAGCACTCGACGCGTCCGTCAAGGCATTCATTGTACCTGCAGAAACATATATATTTCTGGTAGTGCGCAGCAGATGCGTTGCTAGGCCTTATTCAGGTCTTATCTTCACGCTGTAAGCGCGACATCCAAATTTTTGTCATCGCGGAGATGATTCAGGTGGCCCAGGAGACGTAATCTCTTTGTAGGAAAAAACATGAGGTGGAGTCGCCATAGCATTTGAGTGTGGATGTTTTCAACACACAGTACGATGTACAAGGAAAAATAATCATAGGGTGCGTGACCAGCGCTCCCTATGGGAGTAGCCCCCGAGTGCCTATTCGACTCGTAGACTCGAGTGGGGACTAAAAAATTTATGCGACTGCCGCCATCTTTTGTTGCTTGTTTCAGTCGAATATGCTTCTAGTGCTCCCTATGGGAGTAATCCGGATCCTACAATCGAATCGTTGATTCAATTGAAGGGTTTTCGTGAATCTTGGATACCTGCATAAAATTGAAGGGTGTGCGGCCAGCGCTCCTGTTAGAAGTAGCCCCCGAGTGCTTGGTTGAGTCGAAGACTCGAGCAAGGACTAAAGTAGTCAAAATCTTCTTCTGGTTGAATCGATGACGTCAGTGCTGACGACGTGATGACTTTAGTTTCCCGCGTGAGTGGTTTTGACGGGACGTGACGAGTGGTGGGTCCCACTTTCTGACTTTGATTTGACTGGGTGTGCGTAATCTTCTATTTTAACTGCGTCTCCTCGATTTCCGCGCGTAATGGTAGTAGTGGGGGACGGTTCATGTTTTACCTTCGCCACGTGTCGATGGCGATGTACGCCACGCGTTCAGTAGGGTTTTTTCTGGCCGTTGGATGACATCCGCGAGGAGGTTAAGTAGAAGCGCAGTTGCGGTAATTTTTCCTCATCTCTCTTCTTGCTCGTGCCTCCTTCGCCATTGCTGTTCTCTCTGCTTCCTTGCACGCTTCCTCTTTGTGGCACTGGACCAGCTCCGCGTTTTCCCCAGTTACTTTTTGTCCGATGCTGGATCTACGGCCACCATTTCCGCTGCTGGAAGATGACTCGCGAATTCCTTGTGATGGTGTAATCCCTCGTCCTCCCGCTGGTTTCCAAGTGATGTTTCTTGCATTCGTCATTCGAGGTCTTTCTCTTCCCATGTACCCCTTTGTCAGGGTTCTTCTTTGTTTCTATGGGCTCCAGCTGCACCAGGTGTCCCCAAATTCTATTCTACACATCTCTTGCTTCATCACACTTTGCGAGTGTTGGCTTGGAATCGAGCCACACTTTGGCCTCTTCAAGAAGCGTTTTAAGCTCAAATGCCAGTCCGCATTTGGTTCAATAGTCTACGACGTAGGAGGCTGCAGGATCCACGTCGACTCCTCCGCCACGTACTTCGACATCAAGCTCACCGTGTCTGTTCAAGGGTGGAGAGAGAAGTGGTTCTACATCTGCGATCAGAAGGCCGACGGAGAGAACTACGGACTCGCGCCCTTCGATCCTGTGGCGGCTTGCAAGAGGAGGCGCTCCTGGAAGAATGCCGTCATGCCTGGTAAGTCCGAGGAGGTGAAGATGATGTATTAGCGTGTCTACAACCTTCAGGGCCACATGGGCAAAGAAGAAGGTCGAACTGCTCTCATTCGCACTTGCTTGCGCCGCAGTATCCAGCCTTTGCAGGCCAGAATCCACTCGATGTACCGCTGGGCTGGGGCGAGCGATGTCACTCGCATATCTGTAGAGGGCATTTCTGCGGGTGAGGTAGACAGGAGGTTGTGATTGGTGACCAAGTACACTGCCAAGGAGGATCTCCCAGGCGAACCAGTCGTGCCTCCTTTTGACGCCTCTAACCCTCCCCCTGAGGTAGAACTGTACTATGAAGTAGTTTACTTTGTCGATTGTCGCCAAATACTTGATATGTAATTATGTATCTTCTGATTGCAGGACTGGAGCGTGGCTGCCAGTTATCCTCCTTATCCTGAAGGGGTTATCCCCCGCAAAGCGGAGGAGGAGGACGAGTCGGAGTCCACGGTCCCCATAGAGGAAGAAGAGGAAGCCCCCGAGTCTGATGACCGCGGGACTCGTAAGCGCTCCCGTAGTGAAGATTCGTATGCGTCTTCACCGATGACGCTGGAGAATTCTCCTGCTGCTGTTGCAGAGGAGCCTATCCCCGTTGTTCCTGTCTGTGCCGTGGCTCTTCCCGCTCGGAAGAAGCTGCGGTTACTGAAGGAGTCATCGGATGACACTTTTGACCTCGACAATTTCAATTGGTGAGCTTTTAATTTCTGCGAATTTGTCCTGCTTTCTTTGGAATTGCTTTTCTGAATTAGTGCTGGATGTGTTTTGTAGTCAAGCGGCGTCATCGTCTTCTGATGACGTCCAATTTGTGAAAGAGTCTAGAGTCGCAGACTCCAAGGCCAAGGAGGTGGCCGAACGGTCTCCTTCTCCTCTAGTGGCGGCCCACTCCGGCGCCAATTCTTCGAGTTCCCACCATGCTGGGGAACACCAGATGGTTGCCCGGACACCTACCCAACATGCATCTTTGGAGTCCCTAGAGGAACATGTGAGTGTCCTTTTTATTGTTTGGCAGTCGAATTTGTAAATTGGGTTAACGCTGAGTCTTTGTTTTCCTTAGTTTAGCTCATTGTGAAGGAAGCTACTCATATCGCGGCGCAAGTCCTTGCTATGGGTCGACAACACGGCCTACTGGAAAATCGCCACCGCGCTGTTGATACGTTGCTAATGTATTTATAATTTTGGATGTTCCATGCTTGTTTTATATCTACTTTCTTACGTTTTGTCCATACTTTGGAGTATTTTTACACATTTTCTAGAACTAACCTATTAACAAGATGCTATAGTGCCAGTTGCCTGTTTTATGCTATTTTTGGTTCCAAGAGAGCCAGAAAATGAATATTCTCGGAATTGGACCAGACAAAAGAAAACATCAATATTTCACCGAGGGGAACACAGAGCCAGAAGATGAGACGGAGAGGGGCCAGGGGCCAGCCACGCGACCTGGCCGTGCGACCAGGCTTGGTCCGCGCCTGGGGGTGGTGCGGCCGCCTCAGGCACCCCCTCGGCCTCCCTCTTCGCCTATGTATTGCCTCCGATACAGAAACCCAAAGTACCCAATCAAAATTCCACGAAAGAGTCTATAGCCGCAGTCATCTCCATCCCTAGATCGGGAAGGATCTGAAGCTCTTCCCGGCACCCTGCCAGAGGGGAGAGTTCACCGTGGAGGCCTTCTTCATGACCATGCCTTCCTCCGGTGTGATGCCTGAGTAGTTCATCCCTAGACTACGAGTCCATGTAGTAACTAGATGGTTGGTTCTTCTCCTTTGTGCTACCATGTTTAGATCTTGTGAGCTCCATTCATGATCAAGATCATCTATTTGTAATCCTACATGTTGTATTTGCCGGGATCTGATGGATATTGAGATGCTATTTCATATTGATTATTGATTCTATCATGTCTTTGTTATTTGTGATCTTGCATGCTTTCCATTGTTAGTAGCTATCTTATCCAAGTAGATGCTAGCAACTCCAAGAGGGAGTATTTATGCTCGATAGTGGGTTCATGCCTCTAGGAATCTAGGGAAGTGACAGAAATCTCTAAGGTACTAGATGTGTTGTTGCTACTAGGGAGAAAACAACAATTATATTGTTTACTTTACACACTTTGCTTAATGCAATTATCTATTGCTTGCAACTTAATACTGGAGGGGTTTCGGATGATAGCCTGAAGGAGGATTATTATTCATAGATGCAGTTGGATTATGGTCTATGTGTAATGTTGTAATGCCCAATCAAATCTCAAAGGATTCAAGATGATTAGTATATGCATGTATGCTTTCTCGATGTTTGTCAATTTCCCCGCTGTAATTTGTTCACCCAATATGTCATCTATCTTAAGGAGAATCACCACTAGTGAACTATGGACCCCGGTCCTTTGTTTTACAATCAATCTACAAAGCTATTTACTATTTTCTGTTTACTTTCTGCAAGCTATTACTATCTTCCACACAATACATTTAATCCTTTGTTTTCAGCAAAACCGGTGAGATTTACAGCCTCACTGTAAGTTGGAGGCAAAGTTCTGTGGTTGTGTTGTGCAGGATTCCAAGTTGGAAACAACACCTTGGAGGTGTTTCCTTGCTCCTACTGGTTCGATAACCTTGGTTTCATAACTGAGGGAAAACTTGTTGATGTGCTCATCATACCTTCCTCTTGGGGTTCCCCAACATGCTCAAATATATTTTGGGCCATCAAGCTCTTTTTCTGGCGTCGTTGTCGGGGAGTCAAGGACATCTTCACAAGGGGAGTCCCTCATAACCAATCTCTTTACATTGTTGTTTTGGTTTTGCTTAGTTTATTTCTACTTTGTTTGCTTGTTTCTTTATCAAAAACACAAAAAATTAGTTGTTCTAGTTTGTTTCCTTTATCAAAAACTCAAAAAAAAATATTATTAGTTCCTATCTTAAGTTGTCATTATGTCTAGCATTGCTCCAATCACTATGTCACCTGAGGAGATGATTTTTACTTTCAAACAAGGAATTGAAGAGAGTTTCAAAGAAGCTTGGTCTAGAATCTCTGATTTTACATGAAAAAACTGAACCTAAAATGACTCAAAGCTTGTTTCTTAGTAGTTTTTACTTTGGAACTGCTCTTTGCTATAGATATGCTTTGGATGCTGTAGTAGGAGGAGATTTCCTCCAATGCAATGAGGATGAAGCTTTTAATGCCATAAACAAGTTGCTCTTAACTTATAACTTGCCTAGCAAATCCGATTCTTCTTTTATAAACATATTTGCTAGATTAAACACTCTTGTGACCCACACCGCTAGTTTAAAAGCATGCTATAACACACTTAGAGAGCATCATGATTATGTTCCAATAAATTCTGAACCCTCAAAATGGCTTCCTACAGTAAAAGTTGTTATAAATAATGAAACTTTTCATGCTTGCTGTGATATCATGTTTGAATTCTGTCTTATGCCTAAAGATATCTATGAATCTTTGAATATTTGGAGACTTTCTGAAGGAGGAAAAGAAATATTTCTTGCTAATAATGCCACAATATTACCCATTGGAATAGCTAAAAGAGTGTTTACAAAGATCCTAGGGAAATGGTTTCTACTGATTATCTTGTTATTGAATGTGTACGAAAAGGACAAATTACACTTGGAAGATCCTTATTAAAACTCATTGGAGCAATAATAGATGTGGAAAAGGGAACCATGCATTTTTCTTATCCACCAAATAATAAAATGTTCTCCAAGGTAAAGAATAAAAGTAAGAGAGGTAAGGGCAAGAAATTTGGTTTTAATGCTTCTTCATTTGAGAATACTTGATTCTTTCCTTGCTTCTTATGCCTAACTTAAAGGCGTTAAAGAAAAGTACTTATTGGGAGGTAACCCAATAGTTTTAGTTGAGTCTGGTAAGTTATTACGTTTGTAATAACCTCTCCTTATCATTTTTGTGTGGTTTTTGTGCCAAGAGTAACCTCTAATGAGAGAGAAGTAATGCTTGGGAAAGTTGCTGTCCCAAAACAGATTTTTGTGCTTCGCTGTAAAAATTCGTGAAAAATATCTGTACATCGGTTTGAGGTGTAATTTTTTGTGCTTATTCCCCAGGTTGTTATACAACTTTCGTTAGTTCAACACTTTTCGATTTGAGCAACAGAAGGTCTTCGAAAAAATTGGTTTTTACCTGCTGGTATGTTTTGACAGATTTCTGCCATTATTTGCATTTGCCTCTTAATCTCTTTCTCTTTGAGTTCTTTTTGATCATTTGAACTTTTTAAAGGTAGTGCTACAGTAGAGTGTGTTTTAATGGAAGTTTTACTTGTGTTGAAATTGAACCAAAAGACTTATTATCTTGAGTGCACTAAGGTTGCTAATGAAGATTGTGTGAAGTTTTGTATGAAGGAAATTTTCAGGTGTAGGGAAAGAATGATGTAATGAGATAAAGAATGGACTAAAGCTCAAGCTTGGGGATTCCTCCCATGTCACCCATAGAAATATCCAAGAAGTACAAGCGTCAAAGCTTGGGGATGCCCAAGGCATCCCCTTCTTCATCAATAAAAATCTTAGGTTCCTTCCAAACACTTCATTTTTATTGTTTCATGCACAGTTGTGTTGTTCTTGGAGCGTCTTCGTTTTGTTTTTGGTTTTAGTTTGCTTAGTTTGCTTGAATAAATTGGTTGGACCCCCTCATTCATACATTAGTTTTCAAATAAGTTGGTTTGGATTGGAAAAGAGTAGGAAAGTTCATGCCTAAGTGGTAAAAAGGAGCTTGTTTTTGCCTGTGGCCTATGCTTTGTCATGTCATGCTTGATATTGTTTTGGATTTATGCTTAGTTATTTTTGCTGTAGCATGACATGTTATAAACAATTGAGATTGCTTAGTGTGCCTTGAAGGAATCATGCCTTGTTTTAGCATATTAAAGCATAGTATTGCGGTATTCTCCTTTGATGCTTTATTTGGATTGACTTGGCGCATGCTCGCACCATGTTATGACTATCCCAAGTCACTATAGCCTCTATTATGATTTAATTTTGACTTGTAATATCACTTTATGCTTTAAGTAATGATGTTTTATCGCTTTGCATGATTATGGCCATTATTGCTCTCTTAGTTGGTCGCGCATAGTCTTTTGCTAGCCTCCATAACCAAGTATGGGTTCCACTCATGCATCCAACTCCAAATAAAACCAAGTTATCCCAAAGAGTCTACCATACCTACCTATTAGCATTTGCTATTCCAAGTATATTCTTGTTTTTATCTACCTTCCTAATTAAACTTGTTATGTGAAAATTAGTGATTAAAGCTCTCACGAACTTGATGTCACACTTTACTTTCTTACACTTAATAAACTTTAACCATTATGTCCATCTTTGTTGCGTATATGTTTGCGCTTTATAAGTTGAAGTTAGCGGAACCATGTATCATGGGAACTCTTTCAACATTGCACTTATTATTGCGTTGATATCATGGTTCTTTTGCGTATGGATCCCGGCGGTGTGAAATAAAAGGGGAACTTGTAAGATCATGGAGTTTGTATGTGTGTTAGAGAAACGCCTGGGCCGCTAGCCTAAGCCATGCCTAATCATGGTGGAAACTTGCAGCATCACCATAATGAGCACTCTATGAAGCATCCTCAATAAAAACCTATGAAAATAGCAAATAAAAAAATCGTCGAGATGCTCATTGTCTGTTGCCTTGTCATTTTGATATGGGATAGCTCATGTGTCATGGGGCAAGGGGTACCCTGTTGGGGGTTCTCTATGATACATGTGTACTTATAATGACAAGAGCTTACTTGTGACTGAAGTTGAGTAGCATGAGGTACGGTACTCGTAAGCAAGGGGCATGAGATTTCAACTTATAACTTATCAAGCATATCCTCTTAGTTGTGTCACTTTAACCTTAATCACTTGAAGATGCTTATGATAGGGGCAATGAGAGCTGAAAGCTAATAAGTACCATAATTTTTGGAAGCTCTTTATGAGACTTGAATCCCTGCCTCCTTCTATGAAGGGCATTTCTTTTACTTTTATGTTGAGTCTCCATCTTCCATCTTTATGCACCTATTGAGAGAGCATAGTGGCCATTCTTAGTTTAAATGTGCATTGTCCCAAGACTTGTTGATTGATGCATAACTTTGATACTGCTTGTTCCTAAACTACTTGTATCTAGTTACCCTTATGAACTTTGAAGGTGTCCCATGCATTTATGTTTTGCTACACTATGAGGGACAAGCTGAATACCATTCTTATTATGCTTTCTTTATGTGAAACATACAAACATCTTTCGAAGCATTGTTATTCATGAATATTTTGTTTGTACCTTTTCATGTTACAACATAGTTGCTATGTTTTATTGTTAGAACTATATCTTGCATGCTATGTTAAAGTACTATGATCCCAGCTATCAATGTTATAAATACCTTGATCAAGATTGTGATGGTGCATGTCACCTCAAAAATTATTCTTTCTTTTTATCACTTACCTACTCGAGGACGCTCATGACTTAAGCTTAGGGATGTTGATACGTTGTTAACGTATCTATAATTTTTGATGTTCCATGCTTGTTTTATATCTACTTTCTTATGTTTTTTCCACACTTTGGAGTATTTTTACACATTTTCTAGAACTAACCTATTAACAAGATGTCATAGTGTCAGTTGCCTGTTTTCTGCTGTTTTTGGTTCCAGGAAAGCCAGAAAATGAATATTCATGGAATTGGACTAGACAAAAGCCAAAATCAATATTTCACCGAGGGGAACACGGAGCCAGAAGACGAGACGGAGAGGGGCCAGGGGCCGGCCACACCACCTGGCCCGCGCCTAGGGGTGGTACGGCCGCCTCGGGCAGCCCCTCGGCCTCCCTCTTCGCCTATATATTGCCTCCGATACAGAAACCCAAAGTACCCGATCAAAGTTCCACGAAAGAGTCTATAGCCACGGTCATGTCCATCCCTAGATCGGGAAGGATCTAAAGCTCTTCCCGGCACCCTGCCAGAGGAGAGAGTTCACGCTGGAGGCCTTCTTCGTGACCATGCCTGCCTCCGGTGTGATGCGTGAGTAGTTCATCCCTGGACTACGGGTCCATGTAGTATCTAGATGGTTAGTTCTTCTCCTTTGTGCTACCATGTTTAGATCTTGTGAGCTCCGTTCATGATCAAGATCATCTATTTGTAATCCTACATGTTGTATTTGCCGAGATCCGATGGATATTGAGATGCTATTTCAGATTGATTATTGATTCTATCATGTCTTTGTTATTTGTGATCTTGCATGCTTTCCATTGTTAGTAGCTATCTTATCCAAGTAGATGCTAGCAACTCCAAGAGGGAGTATTTATGCTCGATAGTGGGTTCATGCCTCTAGGAATCTAGGGAAGTGACAGAAATCTCTAAGGTACTAGATGTGTTGTTGCTACTAGGGAGAAAACAACAATCCTTTGTTGATAGAACAATCGTATTGTTTACTTTACACACTTTGCTTAATGCAATTATCTGTTGCTTGCAACTTAATACTGGAGGGGGTTTGGATGATAACCTGAAGGTGGATTATTAGTCATAGATGCAGTTGGATTACGGTCTATGTATAATGTTGTAATGCCCAATCAAATCTCAAAGGAGTCAAGATGATTTGTATATGCATGTATGCTTTCTCGATGTTTGTCAGTTGCCCTGCTGTAATTTGTTCACCCAACATGTCATCTATCTTAAGGAGAATCGCCACTAGTGAACTATGGACCCCGGTCCTTTCTTTTACCATCAATCTACAAAGCTATTTACTGTTTTCTGTTTACTTTCTAGAAGCTATTAATATCTTCCACACAATACGTTTAATCCTTTGTTTTCAGCAAAACCGATGAGATTGACAACCTCACTATAAGTTGGGGGCTAAGTTCTATGGTTGTGGTGTCTAGCATTCCAAGTTGGAAACAACACCTTGGAGGTGTTTCCTTGCTCCTACTGGTTCGATAGCCTTGGTTTCATAACTGATGGAAAACTGGCTGCTGTGCTCATCATACCTTCCTCTTGGGGTTCCCCAACGAGCTCGAATATACTTTGGGCCATCAGTCGTTGAAGGTTAGCTTCTGGCTTTGTCTTTTGTCTTCATGGAAATTTGTCAAGTCAAGTGTTGATATGCCCTGTTCTTTTGTAGGTGAACACAATGAACTTCTCCGTCATGTTACGTCCCTCGACAAGGGGCTTGCCGTAGTGGAGAAAAAGCGCGATAAGGCAGTCGCGGCTCTGGAAGAGTCGCAGAAGCGTGAGGAAGATCTGCGCTCTTCCAATGCTGTGAGGGAGAAGTTGTTCGCAGAATTTTCGATTGCCAAGGCTCTCTCAAGTAATTTTCTATTTGATTTGCGTTGCTACTTGTGTGTCATCATGTTGCTGTGCTGACACTCTGTTTACGCAGATTCAGCTGGCTTGAGTTTTGACGCCTAGTCTCTTTGTCGCGCGGATGCTTTGGCTAGCGCCATTGCCATAGTCGAGGATCACAGCATTTCCCTCCAGGAGACGTTGGGAAAGGCCAAAGGTGTGCTCAGTCGCTTCCGCGAGGACTTGACTCCCAAGGCTGGGCTAATTGACAATCTTGATGACCTGGTGGAATCCCTCGCTGGAGGTATTCCCGTGGAATTCAGGAACTCCCAGCTATCTGTTGGCGCCACCATGGCACTCGCGATGGTGCAAGCCCACAGCGTAGAGTTGGATCCCGCCGTGATCTCCGAGGCGATGCATGCCGACGCCGAAGGCCAGCAGGTAGTGTTTGCTCCTTTCACTAGTAGCTACGCTAAATACGAGCCTCAACTTATCAAGACAGTCGCCAAATACTCCGAGGAGTGGCGGCGAGCGAAGGCGGCGAAGACCGTGGCATCCGCGGTAAAGCGGATGTGTGGAAGTCGAAGTCAGAGAAGGCCACCGCCCGTGAGAAGTATCTCTTGGAGGAAGTGGTGCAGTTGAATGAGCAGTTTAAATATTAGCTTTTCTGTCTTCTCGTCTTTTTAGTCAGTCGCGGCAATGCCTAGTCTTCATACTTTGTTGCTTGCTTGGTGTAGTTGTTAGCGCTCGTCATCCGCAGGATGGGAAGGACCAGGTGGCCATTCGAATGAACAACCTGACCTAGGAGCAGCTGCATGTGAGTGGGTATTTTTGGGTGGACCATGACCATGCAGTTGCATTAGCAACCCTGCAGGATTGCTCTTCTCGAGTGCTCCAATGCCTGAAGAAGGCGAAGTCGTGCCTCAGGCACATTTATCAGTCGATGTTTCTGATGGACGTCGTCCCTTCAAGCATATTGGCTCTTCTAGCGAAGTTTCAAGATATAAGTGCGGTATGAGAGTGCGTGTGGCAACAGCTGGTTGCTGGTGCCAAGGTTGCCCTGTCGATGGTGCGACTGCATTGGCCAGATTTGGACCTAGCGTCCATTGCTACTGGGCCGCCACCGCCGCTAGAGGGGATGACCTTGAACATGGTGCCAAACTACCAGGCGGTTGATCGGCCGGCAGAGGACATCGTCGACTTCTTTGAAGAGCAGACAAACATTCATCGTTTGCAGCAGTAGCGTAGTTTGTATCCTGCACATAGATGTATGAGTGTTGTAAAGTTCCTATGATTATGTTGGGTGTATTTTAATACCCATTGATATGTGAAGAGCTTGCTAACTTGTATATTTTTCGAGTGTAGTGTACTCTCTAGTTCCTTTTCGTTAGTCTAACGTGTGTTTATCTCATCACCTTGCCAACCTTTTAGGTGAGTTGCAACTGGGTTGGTGTTTATCAAGGGTTCGATTGGTAGTGCGTCAGCTACTCAGGATACTATGATTGGTTCGTAGAACGGAAGTGTAAAGGGTGGCACAACCCCCGAGTAATGAAATTGCAAGAAAATAGGAAAATACACAGAGTTTCGGGGCACTTAGCTTTATTTATTCGCAGAATAGTATGAGGTACAATGTGTGGCTAAGTAGCCTGGCTGAATAGCCTTATTTGTAATGTAAAACAACTAGGGGTAGAAACGACGCAGTTGCGCGACGTTCCAGGGGTTGGAGTATGTCACTCTGCTCTTGATATCTTTAAGGCGATAGGCGCCACCTGGTATTACTTCTGCAATCACATAGGGTCCTTCCCAAGGGGACTCGAGCTTGAGATGCCCTTGCTGGTTCAGTCGCAGGACCAGGTCTCCTTCAACGAAGGATCTGGGGTGTAGCCTTCTACTGTGGTAGTTGCGGAAGCTTTGCTAGTAGATTGTTAATCTCTCCGCTGCAATCTCGCATTCCTTGTCAAGGAGGTCTATGGAGTCTTCGAGTGCGAGAGTTGACTCCTTCTCGCTGTATGCAACCACCCGTGGGGCTTTGTAGTGTACTTCCGCAGGTAGCACTGCTTCAGAACCATGCACCGTGAAGAACGGAGTGTATCCCATGGCGCTGTTTGGAGTTGTGCGTAGGCTCCAAAGTACGGATTGCAGCTCATCTAGCCAGCATCCAGCGGCTTATTCGAGTGGCCGAAGGAGTCATTTCTTGATTCCACCGCAGACGAGGCCGTTGGCCTTTTCGACTAGACCGTTGGTCTACGGGTGAGCCACCGAGGCGTAGCTATGTTGATTCCCAGGTTTTCGCAGAATTCCTAGAACTCCTTGGAGGTGAAGTTTGTCCCATTGTCCGTGATGATGCTATGCGGCATTCCAAAACGGTAGACAATGGACTCAAAGAACTTGACAGCGCTGGCTCCTAACTGGTTCGTCACTGGCATAGCCTCGATCCACTTGGTGAACTTGTCAACCGCCACTAAGAGGTAGACATATCCTCCTCGCAAGGACCTTGGGAGCTTGCCGACCATGTCGAGTCCCCACTGTGCGAAGGGCCAAGCCAATGGTATTAGCCTGAGTTCCACGCCAGGTGCATGAGGTTTGTCCGCGAATCGGTGGCAAGCGTTGCAGCGCTGGACGATGTCCTTGGCGCCGCACATGGCCGTGGGCCAGTAGAATCTAGCTCGCAGAGCTTTGGCAAGGAGGGCGCGACTGCCAGCATGATGCCCGCAGGTGCCTTCGTGTATGTCGAGGAGGACGGCCCTTCCGTCCCCGTTGGAGATGCACCATTGAAGTGTACCTGTGATGCTGTGTTTGTACAGTTCGCCATTGATGAGGGCGAATGCCTTGGATCGTAGCGCGATCTGTCGTGAATCAGTCGGGTCATCTGGCAGGCTTTTGCTGAGCAGGTATGTGATGTACGGCTGTGTCCAGGATGGTTCAATCATCATGACCTCCAATAATCCTTCAAGTCCCGAATCAAGCTCCATGTCATCGAGTGCCTTTGGCTCATTGGGTGTCGTAGCCCCCGAGTCCGTTGACGTGTTTGGTTTCTTTGCTGGAGCCTTTTGCTTGATGGAGAGCTCGCAGATGCACTCGAGGAATACCCCAGGTGGTATGGGGGCGCAGGTGGAGCCAATGTTGGTGAGTGTACCCGCCTCTTCATTGCTTTCGCGGCCTACGTGCCACAGGTCGTAGCCGTCGAAGTCTCCCTCGAGTGTGTCATAGAGGTCGCGATAGGCGATCATGTTGTTGCTCAGTGCGTCACACTCGTGCATCGTTTGGTTGACCACCAGTTTGGAGTCGCCGTAGATGATGAGCCTCCTGGCGCCGTAGGCTTTTGCCATGCGCATCCCGTGGATTAGGGCCTCGTACTCGGCTTCATTATTGGAGGCTGTGAACTGCATTCGCATAATGTGTTTCATCTTGTCTCCTTGGGGCGATGTCAGTATGACACCTCTGCCAACTCCGTCCTTTTGCTTGGATCCATCGAAGTGCATTGTGCAGAGGTAGGATATATCTGGTTTGTCGAGGAGCTGGTTCTCCATCCAGTGCACGGGGAAGTCCAGGATAACTTGTGACTTGATCGCACCGCGCTTCTTGTACATGATGTCACGTGGCGACAGCTCTATGCCCTAGAGCACGACTCGTCCAGTGGCGTCAGGATTATTGAGTATGTGCCCGAGCGGGGCGTTGTTTACCACCACGATTGAGTGCTCCTGGAAATAGTGACACAGTCGCCTGGCTGTCATGAAGACACCGTACGCCAATTTCTGGTAGTGCGGGTACTGCTGCTTTGTTGGCGTGAGCACCTCGCTGAGGTAGTATACTGGGTGTTCGACCCCGTGGACTTTATTTTCTTCGGGTCGTTCCACCACGAGCACCGTGCTAACCACCTGATTGGTGGCGGCGATGTAGAGCAATAGTGGTTTCTTTTCGCGGGGCGTCACCAGTACTGGTGAGGTGGATAGTAGACGCTTGAGGTCTTAGAATGCTTCTTGCGCCTCGTCTGTCCGCTCGAACTTATCAGCTTTGCGGAGGAGTTGGTATTAGGGAAGCACCTTTTCGCCCATTCGACTGATGAATCGACAGAGCACCGCGATTCATCCAGCCATCTGCTGGACGCCTTTCACGTTCTTCGGCTTCTACATGGCCAGTATGGCCTTTATTTTCTTTGGGTTTGCTTTGATCCCTCTCATAGAGATGAGATACCTGAGTAGTTTCCCAGATGGTACGCCGAAGGCGCATTTGTCCGAATTGAGCTTGATCCGGTAGCGGTCGAGGTGAGCGAAGGTCTCGCGGAGATCGTCAATTAACGTGGCCTCGTCCTTGGTTTTGATGACGATGTTGTCAACATAGACTTGAATATTGCTAGCAAGTTGGTTCTTGAGGCAAGCCTGCATGCACCGTTGGTAAGTGGCTCCTGCGTTTTTTAGCCCAAAAGGCATTGTGTTGCAGCAGAACAAACCGAAGGGCGTTGTAAGCGCTGTTTTCTCCTAGTCTTCCTCCTTCATTCGAATCTGATTGTAGCCTGAGTAGGCATCGAGGAAGCAGAGGTGCTCGCATCCCGTAGTGGAGTCGATTATTTGATCGATCCGTGGCAACGGGAAGTGATCCTTTGGTCAATGCTTATTCAAGGAGGTGAAGTCCACGCACATCCGTAGGATATTCGTGTCTTTTTTAGGCACAAGCATTGTGTTAGCGAGCCAGGTGCTTTCTTTGATCTCGCGTATGAAATTTGCATCGAGGAGTTTGTTGATCTCCATTCCGACTGCTTTTTCTCTTCGTTTAGACAGTCGACGTATTGTTTGCTTGACTGGCCTTGTTTCTGGATTTATGTTGAGTGAGTGCTCGGCGAATTCCCTGGGAACTCCTGGCATGTCCGCTGGACACCAGGCGAAGATTTCCCAGTGCTCACAGAGGAATTCGACGAGCACGAGTTCCTATGTGGAACTCAAGTTGTTGGCGATGAGGGCCGTCTTGGTCGGGTTCATTGGGTGGACCTGGACTTTCTTTGTGTGCACCGACGAGTCGAAAGACATGTTGGGTGAACTTGGCCTGCTTAGGGGAGGCAGACTGTTGTCTGTCGACCCCTTCAGTTTGGCGAGTTCCTCATGCATGCCAAAGGACTGAGAGATTCTGTTGAATTCCCTGTCGCAGTTGTCGGACCTCTTGAAGTTTCCATTGATCGTGATGACGCTGTTTGGTCCTGGCATCTTCATCTGCAGATAGGCGTAGTGTGGCACCGCCATGAACCTCGCAAACGTGACACGTCCGAGGATGCAGTGGTACTGTGAGGGCCAGTCAATGACTTCAAAGTTGATGCGCTCTCGCCGAAAATTTTGCGGCGTGCCGAAGATGATGTCAAGGTTGATTTTTCCCAGGGGATGTACGCCCTTCCCTAGGACGAAGCCATGGAACGTCATGTCTGATACTTCCAGGCATGTTAGTAGGATCCGCATTGCTCGCAAGGTACTTGCGAACATGAGATTAATGCCGCTTCCGTCGTCTATGAAGATGCGACTCATATCGAAGCCCCCAATCTGCACCTCGAGTATGAGGGGACAGTGACCTGGACAAGGAACTTGGCGTGGGTGGTCGCGCTTGTCGAAAGTGATGCAGGACTCGCTTCCACTGAGGTACTCAGTGATGGAAGGTGGAGAATTTATAGCAAAATTGACTTGGTGAGTGATGGCCTTCTGCATGCGATTGGAGGGGCACCCTTTTTGGATCATCCCCATGTTGCCCATAGGTCGTGGGTACGGTTCGCCTCCATGCTGCTGGACTGGTGCAGCCGCAGGTGTTGGAGGTCCGGGTGGTGGTGGAGGAGCTCCATGCGCCACAACGCCTAGGGCGGCTCCGTAACCTCGATTGATCGCGTTGTGATTCATCTGCACGAGGCCTTCGTGGAGCTTGAGGAACTCACGACAGTCTTTTAGGAGGTGACTAGACTTTTTCTTGTCGTTGTGCTTATCGATGTAGAAGTGCACGTTGCATGGCCCGGATAGTTTGTCATGGATGGAGGTTGTGGGTGCCTCTTCACGAGTGCGGCGTTGCCACACTTGCGTGGTCTTCCCAGCATCGCGGTATCCTCCACTCCGATATCCATTGTTGCGGTTGTCGTCGTGTTTGTCAGCGTAGCCAGCTGCGACCATGTTGACCTCGTCGCGCTCTTCGTAGACGCGCATTCGACATTTTCCTCGGTGGTCGCGTCTGCGCCCAAGGTCATCATCGTCATCGGAGTAGATGAGGTTTTTCACCGAGTCTTCTCCGTTCGCCCACCGAGTCGCAATTTCCATCAGGTGGTCAATCGTTTTGGGCTTCGAACGGCCCAGCTCCTCTCTGAGCTCTATACGGCGAACACCGCTGTTGAACACGTCAATTGCGCGGTCCTCCGAGATGTTTTTTGCGGAGTTCTTGATGATGGACCACCTCTAGATGTACGAGCGCAGCGACTCACCGGACTTTTGGTGGCAGCCTCTTAGTTCTTCGATTGACGCGGGCCTTTTGTAAGTGCCCTTGAAGTTGTGCACAAAGATGTAGACAAGCTCTTCCCAACTGCGAATGGATCCGCGCGGGAGGTTGTTGAGCTATGCATGAGTGGCGCCCTACAGCTGCAGCTGTAGGCATTGCATGGCCGTGCTTCGACTCCCACTGTGTAGCCTGACGGAGGAGATGTGATCCTCCAGCCAGATCTTTGGATCCTGTAGGCCATCGAATTTTGGGTTCTCCGATGGGAGTTTGAACCCATTAGGCATTCGCTTTTGTCTGATGGCTCTACTGAAGAATCTGGCACCGCAGAGCTCCACGTCCTCATCCTCTGAGTCAGTCGAACAAGCGCGTCTAGCGCGCATTTTGTCGACTTTGCGCTGCGTGATGTCATCACGCGCGTCGTAGTCGCGATCGTGCCGCCATGAGCGGCGATGCCGAGACATATCGTGGCTATCATCGTTGGATGAGGGCGAGAAGTAGCGTTTTGCTAGAGCCTTGCTTTTCTTCGGCTCTGGTGTTGGCTCTTTATCGAGGGCGGCCTCGATTATCCCCAAGTCCGCGATCGTAGATCGGTGCATGGCAGCTCGCGGATCTCCAACCCGTGGCTGGTTGTTGAGGAGGTACATGGTAGCCGCTGTCACTGCAGCTTGTGGCGTCTTCGGGAGCATGTTGCCCTACGTATCCACCGTCATAGAACTGAAGTAGAGGACTTTCGCGACTTCTACGCGCTCTTGTTCGCTGAGGTGGGCCAGTCGAGATCGTCTTTTGTTGGCCAGTTACTCGTTGCCCTTGGAGGAGGATCGTCCGTGGGAGGAAAGCCCGGCTCGCCGAAGGTTCGACTCGTCCGCTGCCTTTCTACATGCCTTGAGTTGCGTGATTACTTGTCGCTGGCACTTGAATTCCTCCTTGAGTAGCCAATGGTAACCCATCAGCATGTCCTGCGATGATTTTGGGGGTAAAGGATTACCCCGCAGAGCTTCTCAACAGCAGGCCCACTCATTGTCGTCCCCAACACACCCAATACACTTGTCAGGTGTATAGGTGCACTAGTTCGGCGAAGAGATAGTGAAATACAAGTGGTATGGATAATTGTAAGTGGTAACGGTGCTAGAAAATAACTTGATGGTGTGTGGTTGATGTGGGAAAAGACTAAAGGAAAACTGAAAGAAATATGGAAGCAAGCAAACATGCAATAGATCTAATAGCAAATGGTGTATCAATGCTTAGAAACAAGGCCTAGGGATCATACTTTCACTAGTGAACACTCTCATATAAATATCTTCCCTTTATGATACTACTCTTAACTACTCTCTGGTTGGACTCTAATCGTTGGTAGGGCTATAACAGCACACCTCAAAGTTCATCTTTCCCATCTAGATAACCCCACACTGTCACCTTGAGTACTAGATGAGTCCAACAAACACCACAATTTCATAAAGACATCCAACTCCAAATATAACTCATAACAAGTATTTGTAATCTCTAGCCTAAGTGCCACCATGGTGAGCACGCTGTCACTTTCACACACATGGAGAGAGCAGAGATTCATTAAAGCACTTGAGTAGCAAGGTAGATCTATAGATTAAAAGCTCATGATCACAATATGATCATGCATAGAGAGAGAGATGAACACATAGCTACCGGTAGAACCCTTAGCCTCGAGGAAGAACTACTCCCTCCTCATCATGGGAATCGGCAACACTAATGTAGATGGTGGTGGAGATCGATGGAGATGGCTCCGGGGGCACTTCCCGGTCCCAGCAGGGTGCCAGAACAGAGACTTTCTGTCCCCCGAATCTACCCTTCGGTGGCGGCGGCGCTGCGGAACTTTTCATGGATTTCAGGTACGGTGGAATCATTGGAATAACTTGGTTTAGGAAGTTGGATGCATGATTGGGACTCATACTTGGTTGTGGAGGCTAGCAAAAGACTGGGCGGGACCAACTAAGAAAGCAATAATGGCCATAATCATGCAGAGCGACAAAACATCATTGATCAAAGCATAAAGTGATACTACAAGTTGAAAACTAAAGGATCATAAAGGCTATGGTGACTTTGGATAGTCATAACATGGTGTGAGCATGCGCCAAGTCAACCCAAATAAAGCATCAAAGGAGAATACCACAATACTATGCTTTAATATGCTAAAACAACGCCTGATTCATCCAAGGCACATTAAGCAATCTCAATTGTTTATAACAAGTCATGCTACAACAAAGAATACTAAGCATAAAGCCAAAACAATATCAAGCATGGCATGACAAAGCATAGGCCACAGTCAAAAACAAGATCTCTTTACCACTTAAGAATGAACTTTCCTACTCTTTTCCAATCCAAACCAACTTATTTGAAACAACTCACAAAGATGATAATAAATAAAGATCAGTAAGCTTATCTCACAAATCCACAAAGAAGAACTAAAAATTTCTAAGCTGAAAGCACGAGAAAACTAAGGCTAAACACAGTGCTAGCAAAAGAGAACACTCACAGAACAATAAGAATGAAAACTATAGTGTTCTAGGCAATGAAAATGGAGCGTGTCTCTCTCCAAAAGAAGTGTGTTGGGATACAACCAACTTATTCAGCAAACTAAGCAAATGAAAACCAAAACGAAAACGAAAAAGAAGACGCTCCAAGAACAACACAACTGTGCATGAAACAATAAAAATGAAGCATTTGGAAGAAACCTGGGATTTTTATTGATGAAGAGGGGGATGCCTTGGGCATCCCCAAGCTTCGACGCTTGTAATTCTTGGATATTTCTTTGGGTGACACGTGTGGCATCCCCAAGCTTGAGCTATAGTCCATCCTTCATCTCATTACTCATTCCTTCTATACACCTGAAATTTTTCCTTCATACAAAACTTCACACAATCTTTATTAGCAACATTAGTGCACTCAAGATAATAAGTCTTTAGGTTCAGGTCTAACACCAATAAAACTTCCATTAAAACACTAGCTACTGCAACACTTCCCTCAAAAAGCTTAATTCCCCAAAAGAACTCAAAAATGAACCAACAAGAAGCAAATGCAAATAATGGTAGAAATCTGGCAAAACAGACCAGCAGGTAAAGACATTTTTTTCGAAGACCTTCTGTTGCTCAAATCAAAAAGTGTTGAACTAACGAAAGTTAGATAACAACCTGGGGCAGAAACACAAAAATTCACGCCTCAAAACGATGTACAGAGATTTTACACGAATTTTATGGTGAAGTACAAAAATCTGTTTCAGGACAACAACTTTCTCAAGCATTACTTCTCTCTCATTAGAGGTTACTCTTGGCACAAAAAGCAAATAAAAAGGATAAGGAGCGGTTATTACTGAATTAATAACTTCCAAGACTCATCTAAAACTTTTGGATTATCTCCCAATAAGTACTTTTCTTTAACGCCTTTAAGTTAGGCATGTTAGTTTGAGAGGATGCTCACATAAGAAATATGAATTGAAGTAAAAGAGAGCATCAAGAAGCAAATTCAAAACACATTTAAGTCTAACCCACTTCCTATGCATAGTAATCTTGTAAAGAAACAAGTCATGAAAGCACAAAGCAACAAGTATAGGAAGGCAAAACAAGTGCAACTTTAAAATTTTCAACATAAAGAGAGGAAAATTAATATTATTGAGATATATAAAACCATGTTTCCCTCTTTCGTAATAACTTTCAGTAGCATCATAAACAAAATTAACAATATAACTATCACATAAAACATTCTTATCATGAGCCACATGCATATAATAATTATTACTCTCTACATAAGCATAGTCATTCTTATTAGTTGTAGTGGGTGCAAATTCAACAAAATAGCTATCATTATTATTCTCATCTCCATAATCATCAAATATAGGAGGCATATTGCAATCATAATTAATTTTCTCCTCAATAGTAGGTGGACTGAAAATATCATATTCATCATTGTAATCATCATATATTGGAGGTTTGGTATCATCATAAGCAACAAAATAGCTATCTTCCAAACCTGGGGAACTAAAAAGATCATTTTCATAAAAACTAGCTTCCCTAAGTTTAGACTTTTCCATGGCATTAGCAATAACGGTGTCCAAAGAATTCATACTAACAACATTGCTATTAGCACGCAAATAAAGTTCCATGAGTTTTTTAATTTTCTCTTCAAACACTTCATGTCCTAACTCAAGATAAATACTATAAAGCTCTCTAATTTTGTTGTTGTTTTCAATTAAGCCTAACTAGTGAAAACAAGATACAAAAAGACAAAATTGCATAATCTAAAGGAAATAACTTCGAGCACTCACACCAGAGCATGTGAGTACCTTTTACCTTACCTCCCCGGCAACGGCGCCAGAAAATAGGCGTTTGCCGTGGGAGGTTCTTCTTCTTTAATCCTCCGGTGTGAATACCTTTTACCTTACCTCCTCGGCAACAACACCAGAAAATAGCTTGATGTCGACGCACTTCTATTCTTGTAGACAGTTGTTGGGCCTCCAAGTGCAGAGGTTTGTAGAACAACAATAAGTTTTCCCTTAAGTGGATCACCCAAGGTTTATCAAACTCAGGGAGGAAGTGGTCAAAGGTATCCCCTCTCAAGCAACCCTGCAATCAAGATACAAGAAGTCTCTTGTGTCCCCAACACACCCAATACACTTGTCAGGTGTATAGGTGCACTAGTTCGGCGAAGAGATAGTGAAATACAAGTGGTATGGATAATTGTAAGTGGTAACGGTGCTAGAAAATAACTTGATGGCATGTGGTTGATGTGGGAAAAGACTAAAGGAAAACTGAAATAAATATGGAAGCAAGCAAACATGCAATAGATCTAATAGCAAACGGTGTATCAATGCTTATAAACAAGGCCTAGGGATCATACTTTCACTAGTGAACACTCTCATATAAATATCTTCTCTTTATGATACTACTCTTAAGTACTCTCCGGTTGGACACTCTAATTGTTGGTAGTGCTATAACATCACACCTCAAAGTTCATCTTTCCCATCTAGATAACCCCACACTGTCACCTTGAGTACTAGATGAGTCCAACAAACTCCACAATTTCATAAAGACATCCAACTCCAAATATAACTCATAACAAGTATTTGTAATCGCTAGCCTAAGTGCCACCATGGTGAGCACGCTGTCACTTTCACACACATGGGGAGAGCAGAGATTCATTAAAGCACTTGAGTAGCAAGGTAGATCTATAGATTACAAGGTCATGATCACAATATGATCATGCATAGAGAGAGAGAGATGAACACATAGCTACCGGTAGAACCCTTAGCCTCGAGGAAGAACTACTCCCTCCTCATCATGGGAATCTGCAACGGTGATGTAGATGGTGGTGGAGATCGATGGAGATGGCTCCGGGGGCACTTCCTCGTCTCGGAAAGGTGCCGGAACAGAGACTTTCTGTCCCCCGAATCTCCCCTTTGGTGCCGGCGGCGCTGCGGAACTTTTCATGGATTTCTGATTGACGATTTAGGGTTTATGCATCGGGAAGCTCTTATAGGAGAGAGGGGAGACCGAGGCGGTGCCGGAGGGGCCCACAACACCTGGTGGCGGGGCCAAGGGGGACCCGTAGGCTGGCCCCTAGCCCCTCTCCGTCTCGTCTTCTGGCTCCGTGTCCCCTCGGTAAAATATTGACTTTGGCTTTTGTCCCATCCAATTCCGAGAATATTCATTTTCTAACTTCCCTGGAACCAAAAACAGCAGAAAACAGGCAACTGGCACTGTGGCATCTTGTTAATAGGTTAATCCAAGAAATCATATGAAAATTACTCCAAAGTGTGGACAAAACATAAGAAAGTAGATAAAACCAAGCATGGAACATCAAAAATTATAGATACGTTTGCAACGTATCAGGTTCCCATCTGTCCCGTTGTAGACGGGTGCGTCATTGGTGTGGCCACCGTTTGGCATACTGCCATTGGGCGGTCCGGTGCCAGTGCCGGTGTTTTCGCGATTGACGCCGGCGTCGCCCGCGTTGATGACGGCGCACATGAAGTGGTTGGGGAAGTTGTTGCTCCCATAACTTTCAGATCCAGAGTCATAGACTCCATCTTCTATGGCTAGGTCACCCAGATCGGATCCGCGACTGCTGTCATTGTCTGTGCTCCCAGCTGTTACCGGGGTGTCGAGATCGCTGAGGGTGCCGATTGGTGGCGGGAACCACGATGCTGGAGCAATCGCGGGGGCCGTCGGCCAGTCAGGCATGCGAAGCGTGCCCAGCTGACCGACCTGGAAGCATAAGTTCCCGATCGCCAGGCTGATCCTGTCGCCCACGGACTCGAAAGCCGGGCGTGTAGCCAGCGTGTGGACGGTGAAGTCTAATGCGCCGAAGAGCTGGCGAATCTCCGCTGTTGTAGAGTTTTAGATCGCGGTTGATTGGGCCGAAGAAGCCGCTACATCAGCACTCCCAATTTCCACAAACAGCGCCAATTGATGAGGGTTTAACTCACCAATGCCCATTGTTATGGACTTGGGTATTGGAGAAGGAGGGAGTGCTGGAGGCATCAGTCGGCTAGCAAACAAGCACACAGGGAGGCAAGGTTTACCCAGGTTCATGCCTCGTAGAGGTCCCTACTCCTGCTTGTCTACTCTTGGAATTAACAAAGGAATCGAAGATTACAGGGGCGTGCAGATGCAATCTGGCGAGAGTTGGGGAAACTAGGGTTGTGATTGTCCTCCTCGCCTCCCCCTCCTGACCTTTATATAGATAGGCTAGGTCTCGGATAGCAGGTTGAGTCGGTTACAAATTAGGGTTCGTCCCTTTGAACTTTCTATCTTTAAACTATATCTTGTGTCATAAGCAATCGAAGAGTCCGTGGATCATCCGAATCCTGTATTGGGCCTTGGCAACGCCGTGGGCTTTTGCCGTATTTGGACCGTATATGCTACTCGAGTACCTATAGGGTATACCCATGTCAAGTAACAACTCCAATTTTCTAAGCGATGGAAATATTTTTTCTATAAAGAAAAGTACTCCACTTTCGTACTACTACTCGAAAAGGGAGGCAACTCCTTCCAAAAAAAAGGGAGGTAGCACGACAGCAGCGAGAGGAGGAGTCGAAAACGGTGCGATGTCAGAGCAAAGCTATGATGGGCTACTGACAAGAGGTACATCGTACACTCCACTAGTAGTAAATATATGGACCTACTACTAGTAATATGCACGCAAAATAAGTTGTGTTTTATCTCTCCTTCACTGGCTCTCACCATCCATGGTCCATCGATCTCTTCTCTTTAGCCACGGGTGCATAGTACGACTTGTCTCTTCGTCGTCCACAACGTGGCGCTCCGCACGTGTGCCTTGGTATGGTACACCGATCTACCTTCAGCAACTGTTTTTCCTCAAAATTCACGCGATCTACTGGATTAATAATCATCTACACCAATACAAAAAGTCTCCAAAATAATAATAATAATTACAAAAGGTCCTCAGACCAACTTGCGACGACTACAAACCCTAGTGTGCTAATTAGAGTGTCTTGCTCCTTCGGGACCTAAGGTACCCCGGTTCCAAAAAATAAATAAAGAATACCACCGCCCCAATTTTCAGACAAAGTGTACCATGCTTTCTTACAATTACCAAATTTTAGGATTTTTCAAGCAGGTGTAGAAATGTTTTTCATTTTATTCATGTATAATCTTCTTACTTTTTGATGAGGTTGCTGCATGTAATGCTAGTTTTTCTATAGTTCAAATGTTAGGTATTGTATATGATGGTATGAAGTCGGCAATAGATAACGTGTCACTTTGTTATACGTAACACTCAGTTATACTATCAAACTAGCTCTCACGCACTTGTAGAATATTAATTTAGACCTAATTCGACAAATCGACGGAAAGTCGTCTGAGTCGGTGAAATTAGCTAGAAAATTAAGCTTGAAAAATATAACATGTAATTTATACAACCACTTTATGTACTATAGTAAATAAATGGCACATGCTATGAACTCTAATCCGTATGAATCACACTTCCTTCCAAAAAAATACATTTACTTCTTTACCATGCTAACATGCACCGACCTATACCAAAATATGGGTACACCGTCATTATATTGATGAAGACAGAGTATGTCTATGACAGTTTCCATTTGGCTTGAAACCCAAGAAAGTTCATACATAGTAAATGATATAGTAGGAAATACTAGAAGTGTGAGTTTTTTGAGTACTTTTACTGGTAGAAAAAGAAGAAAAAATGCCCCCACCAAATTTTAGTATAAAGTGGACAATTCTTTATTATAGTTCCCAAGTTTAAGTATTCTTAAAATTTCCAAGTTAAATCTCCACGCACTTAAATGCATGACTCTATGTCGATTAAACGAAATTAGGTCAAACTTGAATACATGTGAGCGCGATAGACTATTACTCTTGAAAATATCCAAAATTCTTTTGAAGGTACCCAGACAGCCAATATATCATGAGCCAACAATAGTTTTGAAAAACACCATTACTGATTAGTATTTGCATACCGACAAATTTGACCACGTATGAAAAACATTCAAACAAAATAAAGTGTAAAACAAAAACATGAGACTTTATTACGATTGGGGTACTTTTGCTAGTATTATTAATTGCCAAGAAAAATGATAAACATGAGATTCGACAACTTTAGCAAAAACGGATTCACATTATAGCCCACCATGATGTAACATTATTCTTGGTTTTCAGTACGAATGGCTAATAAGGTCATGGCCTTCTATATTGACATATACCCTAGCTACACTTTTACATAGGGTTCTAACATCGGGTAGATGGGTGCATCTTGGCCTAATAAGCAATGTTTCCCGTGGGAGTTTCGAACAATTAGGAAAAAAACATTTTTTACTATTCCGAGTGATTAAGGGGATGTTTTGTACTAGTAGTAAAGAAAATCAAAAGAATATGGCTCGAAATGCGAGAAGCGCGCCATGTTTCCGGACATAGCGAACCATGCATGTTTACTTGTGATTCCGAGGTTCTTTGAGTTTTCAAGGTTCGTAGATAAATTAATCCAATTAAATTACACTATTGTCTCGAATTCAAATTAATGTTCTCATATTTGTCTAGATTCGGATATATGTATCTAGCATTGAAACATGACTAGATATATTTGAATTTAGACAAATATATAAATATTAATATGGATCAGAGGTAGTGTGTCGAAATTAGGTCAAATTAATTCGAACCACATGTGAGCTACCAATTGCTCTTCAAATTTTAGCAAAATCTTTTGAATTTCCCACCAGATAGCCAATATATCGGGAACACGACCGAGAGTTTTCAAAGATTCAACTTCTTTCTAAACTTTGCATGCCGAGAAATTAAAGTTGACCCTGCTTTGAAGAAAAAAACTCATGCATGACGTGGTTTTGTGTGTATTACCTGGCATGAAAAATGATAAACATGAGTTTTCATAACTTATAAAAAACCCGCTTCATAGAACTGGCCTACTGTGTAAGTATGAACAAGTTTTAGGCCGAGCAACCAAGCAAGGTCATGGACATATCCACAACATAGTTTATGGTAAATTTCCCATATTTGGTAGTACTACAAGAAAGTAGATATGCACATCTTGGCATTGGTAAATAGTGTTGCTAATGGGAGTTCCCAAATACTAGGAAATGAAAAGACTCCAATTTTCTAAGCAACAGAAATGTTTTTCCTGTAAAGAAAGTACTCTACTACTTCGTAGGAAGAATAGTGCTCAAAATGGTCATAGTTTTTTACTCTGTACTACTACTACTCCAAAAGGGAGGCAGGAAGAGAGCAGCGAAGAAGAGAAGTAGAAGGCAGTGTGATGTTAGAGCAAAGCTATGATGGGCTGCTGACATGAGGTACAGGGTACACTCCACTAGCTATCTTCCATCGATCTCTGCTTCTCTGCAGCCCTGGGTGCACATGCCATCTTGTCTCTTCCTCGTCCACAGCATGGCGCTGCACACGTGTGGCTTGGTACGCCACATCGATCTACTTCCAACACCCGTATTTTCCACCAAAATTCAAGCGCTCTAGTACTAGATTAATAATCATCAACACCAGTACAAAAATACTCACAAGTAATAATAATAATTACAAAAACGTCCGCATACCACCTTGCGACGACTACAAACCCTAGGGCAATAATTGGAGTGTCTCGCTTCTTCAGGACTTATGGTATCCCGATTCCAAAAAATAAATAAACAATGCGACCGCCCCAATTTTTAGACAAAGTGTAACATGATTTCTTACAATTCCCAAGTTTTAGGATTTTTCAAGCGGGCGTAGATATGTTTTTTATTTTATTCATATTTAATCTTCTTGCTTTTTTATGAGGCTGCTGCATCGTAATGCTAGCTATTGTATAGTTCAATTTCTAGGTATTGTACATGCTAGTATAAGGCCGTCAATAGATGGTGTGTCACTTGTTATATATAAGACTCGGTTATACTATTGAACTTGCTCACATGTACTTGTAGAATATTAATTTAGACCTAACTTGATAAATCGACGGAAAGCTGTCCGAGTGGGTGAAATTAGCTAGAAAATTAAGCTTGAAAAATATAACATGTAATTTATCAAATCCCTTTATGTACTATAGTAAATAAATGACACATGCTATAAACTCTAAGCCATATTAATCGTACTTCCTTCCGAAAATACATACTTCTTTACCATGCTATCATCTGCACCTACCCATACTAGAATATGGGCACACCGTGATTATCCTGATGAAGACAAAGTATGTCCGTGACCTTTGTCATTTGGCTTGAACTCCAAGAAAGTTCATACATAGGAGTACATGATATAGTACGCCACACCATGAAGTGAGTTTTTCAAGTATTTTTACTGGTAGAAAAAAGAAGAAAGAATACCCCACCAAATTTTGTACAAAGTGGACAATTCTTTCTTACAGTTCTCAAGTTTAAGTATTTTTCAAACTTTGAAGATAAAGCTCCACGCACTTAAATGCATGACTCTATGTCAACAAAATAAAATTAGGTCAAACTTGAATACATGTGAGCGTGACAGAGTATTACTCCTTAATATTTCCAAAATTCTTTTGAAGATACCCAAGCAGCCAATATATCATGGGCCAACCGAAAAGGCAACAAAAAGGGGGCCCTCGTGGGAGGTTACGCTGCGTCACTGCTATTGCCTGCACATGGCGGACGCGAAGTGCCTCACGCGATGTCGCGGCCTTCTCCCATGTGACACGTGGTGGATGCGCAGAGGGCCGCGGGTCCTTTTTACTTTTTTTTTTAGATTTGAACACGAAAACTACGATATCTTTCAAATAGAGAGTCCAAATCGATATTCGTTTTCATAGCTTTGCTAGTCACGTTCAGATCTTCAAAACTAGATCCATTGTTGATATGTTTTGATGAACTTTTTTCTCGTACTGCCTTTGATGTGTAGGTTGTATTGCCTTTTGGTTCAGTGCACGGTGCCTTCGGTTCCAATGCACGACACGATGTCTTGGCAGTTCACTCTCTTGTTGTACTGTGTTGCACTGCCTAAGGTCGTAGTGCATTGCGTGATGTTCTAGTAGTACACCGTCTACGCACTGCCTTATTGTACTGCGCTGCACTTCCTAAGGTCGCACTCCACTACGAGATGTTCTGGCAGTGCACCGCTGACGCACTGCCTTGTTGTTCTGTGTTGCAGTGCCTTCGATCACAGTGCACTGCGCGGTATGCAGCCAGTGCACCGTCCATGCACTGCCTTGTTGTTCTATGTTGCACTGCCTTAGTTGGCAGTGCACTGCGTGGTACAGGGCAGTGTACTGCCTCTTTGTACTACCTTCTGTCGTAGTGCACTACGCGATGTTCTTGTTTTGCATGGTCCATGCACTATCTTGTTGTACTGCGTTGCACTGCTTTTGGTCAATAGTACACGAGTTGCACTGCTCGTGCAGTGCCTCATTGCACTGCGTTGAACTGGCTTTGGTCGCGTGTACTGCATGAGCATCTAGCCACATGTTGGGCTACCCTGCGGCCGGAAATACGGCGCTGCCAAGCGGCCGGAAATACGCGTGATGAACTTCCACACGCCACGTGTCGGGCTGCAGTGCGGCCGGAAATACGCGTGCTGCCGAGCGGCCGGAAACGCACGCGCTGGAGCCGAAACGCGCACTTCCTAGAGAGCGCGCTCCCGCTAGTCACACCCCTGGGCCAACAATAGTTTTGAAAATGCCATTACTGATTAGAATTTGCATACTAACAAATTGGACCGCGTATGTAAAACATTCAAACAAAATAAAGCGTAAAACAAAAACATGAGGTTTCATTACGATTGGGGTAATTTTTCTAGTATTATTAATTGCCACGAAAAATGATAAACATGAGTTTCGACAACTTTAGGAAAAACATATTCACATTATAGCCTATCATGTATGAATATTATTATTGGGTTTCGGCCCGACCAACGAATAATGACATGGCCATATATATATATATATATATATATATATCAACATATACCCTAGATACACTTTTATAAATGGTTCTCACATCGGATAGATGGCTGCATCTTGGCCTAGTAAACAATGTTTCTCGTGGAAGTTTCCAAGTGATTACAGGATTTTTTTGTACTATTAGTAAAGAAAATCAAAAGAATATAATGTGGCTTAGAATGTGACAAGCGTGCCATATTTCCGGATATAGCGGACCATGCATGTTTTACTTGTGATTCCTAGTTCTATGAGTTTCCAAGGTTCTTAGCTAAATTAACTCACTTAAATTACACTATTGTCCCTGATTCAAATTAATAATCTCATATTTGTCTAGATTCAGGTATATATGTATCTAGCACAGAAACATGACTAGATACATTTAAATCTAGATGAATCTAAGAACACTGATATATGGACCAGAGAAAATCTATCGAAATTTGGTCAAATTAATTCGAACCACATGTGAGTTGCTGATTGCTCTTGAAATTTTACAAAAACTATTAAAGTTGCCCAAGAGATAGTTAATATATCGAGGACGACCCAGAGTTTTGAAGATTGAACTTCTTTCTATAATTTGCATGCTGACAAATTAAAGTTGACCTTGCTTTGAAAAAAAAGAGAAATAGGAAAAAAAATGGAGTCATGCTTGGCGTCCTTTTGCGTGTATTACCTGCCATGGAAATGATAAACATGAGTTTTCACAACTTATGAAAAAACACACTTCACAAAATTGACCTACCATGTAAGTATGAACAAGGTTTCAGGACGAGCGACCAAGCAAGGTCATTGACATATATCCACATCATAGTTTATGGTAATTTTCCCATATTTGGTAGTACTACAAGAAAGTAGATGTGCACACCTTGGCATTGGTAATCAGATATGTTTTTCATGTAAAGCAAGTAGTCCATAATTTCATAGGAAGAATAGTACTCGAAATGAGCATAGTTTTACTCTGTAGTACTACTACTCCAAAAGGGAGGCAGGGCGAGGGCAACAAAGAAGAGAAGTCAAAGGCAGTGCAATGTCAGAGGAAAGCTATGATGGGATGCTGACACGAGGTACATGGTACACTCCACTAGCCATCCTCCATCGATCGCTTTTCTACACCCGCGAGCGCACAGTCCGGCTTGTCTCTTACTCGTCCACAGCGTGGAACTGCGCACGTGTGCCTTGGTACGACACACCGATCTACTTCTAGAAACCAATTTTTTCCGAAATTCAACCGATCTATTAAGAATCATCAACACCAGTACACAAAAGGCACAAAAGTAATAATAATAATTACAAAAAGGTCCTCAGTCCTCCTTGTGATTACTAAAACCCTAGCACGATAATTGAAGTGTCTTGCTCCTTCAGTACCTACGGTATCCCGGTTCCAAAAATTAAATAAAGAATGCAACCACCCCAATTTTCATATGAAGTGTACAATGCTTTCTTATAATTCCCAAGTTTTGGGATTTTAAGCAGGCATATAGAAATGTTTTTCATTTAATTCCTGTATAATCTTTTTTTCTTTTTGATGAGGTTGCTACATCGTAATGCTAGCTATTGTATAGTTCAATTGCTAGGTATCATATATGTTGGTATAAGACCGGCAATCAATGATGTGTCCCTTAGTTATACCAAAGACTAGGTTATACTATTGAACTTTCTCTCACGCACTTGTAGATTATTAATTTAGACCTAATTCGACAAATCAACAGAAAGTCATCTTAGTGGGTGAAATTAGCTAGAAAATTAAGATTGAAAATACAACATGTAATTTATCCAACCACCTTATGTACTAGTAAATAAATGGCACATGCTATGAATTCTAAGCCATATTAATTGTACTTCCTTTAAAAAATACTTTTACTTCTTTACCATACTAGCATGCACCAACCTATACCAAAATATGGGCGCATAGTCATTATCTTGATGAAGACAGAGTATATCCATGACCTTGATTATTTGGCTTGAAATCCAAGAAAGTTCATACAAAGTACGTGGTATATACAGTAGGCCATACTGTGAAGTGAGTTTTTCAAGTATTTTTACTGCTAGAATAAAGAAGAAAAAATGCCCCTACCAAATTTGCGTACAAATTGGACAATTTTTTCTTACAGTTCCAAGTTTAACTAAGGATTTTTCAAACTTACAAGCTAAAGCTCCACGCACTTAAATATATGACTCTATGTCGATAAAAAAAATTAGGTCAAACCTGAATACATTTGAGCACAATAGACTATTACTCTTAAAAATTTCCAAAATTCTTCTGAGGTTACCCATATAGCCGATATATCATGGGCAACAATAGTTTTGAAAAATTCCATTACTAATTACTATTTACATACTGACACATATGATAGTGTATGAAAAACATTCTAACAAAATTAAGCATAAAAAACGTGAGACTTCACATTACGCTTGGGGTTTTTTTGCTAGTATTATTAATTGCCAAGAAAAATGATAAACACGAGTTGCGACAACTTTAGAAAAAACATATTCACATTATCTTACCACTATATAGATCTAGTAAGTTGCACGTGTCCTGCACATGAGACTCAGATAATAGAGGTCTGACATATCATCACTATATAAAATTATAAAAGGTAAAGCAGAAAAAATAATAAATCTGATCAACATCTATAAAGTATGGGTGTATATTTGGTTCTTGTACTTTCTATATCATGTAGAAGTGAATGATTATTAGCTATCTAAATCTTGAAATTTTTGGTAACATGGTCTATAGAAAGATAAGATTCTAGAATAATGGAAAAGTGTTTGAGTTTTGTGTATAGCATTTATTGTGATAAACACTATCAATAGAATCTTCTAGATGCTAGAATGTACGAGTAAATTGCACGTGCCCTGCACGTGAGACTCAGATAATAGACGTTTGATATATAATCACTATATAAAATTATAATAGGTAAAGCATAAAAAATATAATTTGGTCAACATCTATAAAGTATGGGTGTATATTTGGTTCTTGTACATTGTATATCATGTACAAGTCAACGATTATTAGCAATCATAGTGATAAAGATTTTGGTAACATGGTCTAGAGAAACAAGGGAGGAGATTCTAGCCATTGGATCTTCTTTTCCATTCATATAGTGTACGAATAACTTTGAATATTGGTTGTTGGATCAAGAATCGCGAATCCCAACATTTCTAGCCGTTGGATCTTATTTTCTATTCTACCATCTAGAAGATTCTATTGATAGTCTTCATCACAATGAATTCTATACACAAAACTCAAAACACACTTCTCCATCATTCTAGAATCTTCTCCCTCGTTTCTGTAGACCATGTTACCAAAATTTTCAAGTTTTAGAGACCTAATAATCGTTGAATTCTACATGATATACAGTACAAAGTACGAGAATGAATATACACCCATACTTTATAGATGTTGATCAATTTTTTTTGTGTGTTTTACCTATTATAATTTTATATAGTGATGATATGTCAGATGTCTATTATCTGAGTCTTATGTGCAGGGCACGTGCAATTTACTAGTAGTGGTAAGATACAAATAACTTTAAATGCTGACCGTTGGATCAAGACTCGCGAATGTTTACTTTTCGAACATAAGAGTTTCGAACAATTATGAAAGAACATTTTTACTTTTCCAAGTGATTACGTGGATGTTTTGTACTAGTAAAGAAAATCAGAAGAATTTGGCTCGGAAAGCGACAAGCACGCCATGTTTCCGGACATTGCGAAGCATGCATGTTTTCCTTGTGATTCCTAGGTTCTATGAGTTTTTAAGGTTTGTAGATAAATTAAACCACTTAAATTATAGTACTGTCTGCCTAAATTAGATCAAATGAGTTGGCATATGCATATATCATGTGCACCATTTAGCTAAGAAACCCATGTTCACTCAGCCGTTTAGCTCACTATAGTATATGGGTCTCATTCATACTTCCTCATCTAGCACTAGAACTAGACATGCGTACACCTCAACTCGTGGGGCGGGTCCCCTAAATGGCTATCTAGGGCAGTCGCCATTGCCATCCATATATCCACACTGCCCCCACCACACCTCACTTCCAGGCCCTTCCCAGCTATATCACCATAGCAGGAAGTGTTGTTTTCACAAGGAGTGTCACCATGATTGGGTGCCGCCTTCCACCACCACCCGACCCAAATGGCCCAAACCACACGAACTCTGAAGATGAGGAATGGGTCGCCTTTGATGATCCCGGCAACGCCAACATCGAGGAGTTGGCCGTGATCCCCTCCGACGACTTCGAGGAGCCGTCCGAGCCACGACAGCCAATGCCGCAAGGGCCAGTGTACTGATCCAATGGCGATCCTTACGGGTGGAATGTATTTTCCAATGTTTTTTGTCCGGAGTATGTTGGGCTATAAGAACTCAGCGACCTCTACACATGTCGCGTCCTTGTTGCGCGCAGATACCATGGCGATGCCTCCGTGCATGCCATACCCGCCTGAGCTAAGGAGGAGTTCGACATGTAGCTAGCAATCGCCAGAGGACCGCCGTCGTGCCCTCCTGGCAAGAGAAGCACCTCCCGCCGCTGTGGGATGCCACACTTGCACCCTCCTGGCGAGAGAAGCACCTCCCGCCACCACAAGACATCGTGCCGTCTACGCGAGGTCATTGTCTCCCACCGCCGTGGGCTGTAATTAGTTTAATTATTTGATGTATTTACACGAACTTGAAAATTTTATTTATTTTATATGACGGCCACGATTGGCAGCCAGCACTACCTCAATTTTTTCATATATCCGCCACCGTACTAGACTCCCACGTTTCTTCACAAGCTGCACACATCACTGTCACATCGCATTCGATGCCTGTTGCTTTTCGAGCATTCCTTTTAATACTACTCAGGAGGTGAGCCAAGCGCGATTCAGCACTAACTTTTCGTGTGATATTGGCGGGATCTTCTAGTTCAAAATTTTAGAGGATTATTGGCGGGACCCTTCCTTCTACCTTTCCCAAAATTTAATCCTTCCTTTACTTCTTGGCAAACATCTGGCTACCTCCATACTGACGAGGCCTCTCGCTCGCTCGCCCGCCGACTCCACAATCCATCTCACATCATCCTCTATCTCATCCCTCCTTAGCCGACTTCGAGGTTGCTGGAGTCTTCTCAGCGACATTGTCATCCACGCTACCATCGTTGCTTCTTCGCATCTCCTTCCCCTATGCAGAGTGTCATCTTCCCCACCACCGCAACAGAGATATGCATACGCCACGCGGATCCTTCACCAGGGCGATGGTTAAAACTCCATACAACCGAGACAAAGGTTGTTGCACACTTCCTATGCCCGCTTTCCTTGCAATTTACTACTACTTCCAAATGTAGTTCATCACTTCCTTGTTGTGTCTTCTCGTTGCCAATTATTTCTAACGCATGCTAGTTGCAGTACCGTGTGATCGGTTCAAAGAGAAAAGAAGGTAACTGCTAGTCGTCAAGCCAAATTGGTTACCTCGCACTAGTACGAAGCCTTGCCAGCCCAATGATAACCCCCAACAATACTCCCTAGAAAATTGTTTGCCTCCATTTTGCATATATGCGCGTTGTCGTTATGCATTTTATTTTCGGGAGTAGTTCATCCTTTGCTTGCCCTGTCTTGTCATACTAGTATATATTTTTTGTAAGGCATGGAAGATGATGAACTGTCGAATGCGTACGCAGAGAATCAATGCCAACGAATCCTAAAGGGTTTTGGACATGCAGATCTAGCCCCGCCCGTCACAACACAACTGGTACAGAAACATGGCCTGGTCGAGTACCCTAAACATGGATATTTGCATCTTGCTTGTGTTATTTACTGATTGATGTGGTGCATTGCAATTTGCAAAAGCAAGTGCATGATCATGTCCCTGCCAAGGAGGTTCACAGCATATATATATTTAGTGTGCCAGTGATACAACCATTTCTAGGAACCAAACCGAAGTATGGCCAAAGCTAAGATTAGGCTTCTCCAAAAGGATTTGGACACAACCACTCGGCGGATCAGATAATTGAACCGAGGATGGATTTCTATATTGGAGATGGCCTTGATGCTGTCGCTGATCTTCAGAAGTTAGTTGCTGAAAATCGTGTTTCCAATTTGACTGATGTAGATGTCAATGAGATCAACGTGACGGTTTTGGAATAGGTGAAAGCACGAGCAGAGATTCTCCGTGCATCTTTGCAGGCAAATGATTTTTGAAGGGTGATGCAAGATCTTCCATGTGAATAGATTGTTATTTCGAATAATGAGGACGACTTTCCTTGTGTTGTCAGACTAATATGTTCTTTTCTTATGTGCTGGCATTACTTTATTATAACTACCTATTTGGCACGCTGTATGAAACTGTACTGTACCTACTTGTTGCACACAGACAATGTATCCGGTCTCGTTCTAACCATTCGGAAAATGGAAAAACAACATTTCAGAGATAAACTTGAAATCTTATTTTGCACTTCGTTTAGATCTGTAAACCCATGTTTTGCCGAAAATTAACACATTACCATGAAAGGTAGTTCGAGAATGATCATGTCCATGTTCCCATTATCGTGAATAAATTCGTGCCCTAAAGTCAAACTTTTAGATTGCAGTAGTAGATCAAGTATAAAAAATCAACTGAGCGATAAACCACAAGCCGAAATCACCTCTTCCACCAAGCAGTGCGCCATAAACACCCGCCACAATGGCTCATGCGTCCAAAATTCAAGCGGTACGAAATTTTCATCTCACCCTTCGGTCCAGAAACAACGCGCCAAAGGCTATTCCTCAAAATGGTTTCTCTTGTAAATTCCCACACGCCACACAATTCAAAGTTTTAAACCTACTAGTACCACCCGCGCCCTTCAGGAATCCCTCGAGATCACCTTGCACGACCACAGTCGTGCTCCTTCCGTCCCATCTCCCCTTCACAGCCTCTCCACCGGCATGCCACCGTAGCGACCGAAGACGTTTTACCAGCTCCCGATGCCGGCCCGCACCAGATCAGCTCCTCAATACACGAGGTCGACGGCGCCGGAACCGGCTGAGCAACAATGTCACAGCTTTGTTGGATCCACTTCCCCGACTCCATGGCACCGAAGAGATGGGGAGGCAAATCCGCTCAAGGGAGAAAAGTGAGGTCGTAGCTCACCATAAGTCCGACAAAGGAACGGGAAGGAAATCGCGTAATCGCGGTCACAAAGGTTGCCCTCGTACACTTCATATGCTCTTTACGCATTTCATATCTAAAAGTAGTTCATTGATTGTTTCATTGCATTCTCGCACTGAGTTTTTTATCTTGTACTCTGACATTTCTTGTCGAGCCATCTTATATGCATATGTATATCATTGTTCCTTCAGAGCTTTCAACTGCTTGCTAGCACTGTACTAACTTGCTCTTCTACAAACACCTCGCTCTTAAATCTCATAAGATATATTTTTGGCTGATGCATGTAAGCTGATTTGCGGCTGACTGATGAGGGAGAACTGAAGATTAGGGAAGATAGATTATTAAAGAATTCCAAATATGCAAGGTCGCTCGGCCTGCAGAGAGTTAGATATTTCGTAGCTACCACCACCAATCATGAAGTCCAGGATTTTGATGCAGAATTTGATCCTCAAGATCAACAGAACCCCGAGGGAGACCTGACTCAGGAAGATGGACCGGTCGAGAACCCCCTTCCTAATCTGTATGCCTGACCACTGCCCAAGGTGCTTGCTCTGTCTTGTCATTGCGATATTTGTTTCATTTTCCATGTTTCGTACCTCAATTCCCACCAAATGTTGTGCAATTCCACCAGCTTAGTTCATGCATCATATCTGTTCAGCATATCTTGCCTTAGTGTTCTTCCATTCTATATGCGTCTCATTTTACATAAAACTTTGATAGATTACTGTATTGCTTATGTGTGTCAGGAATCAGCTGGTTCACCTAAGACCCTTCCACATATCAGTAGGGAGAAAAACTATGATCGGAAAGTGTCTGATTCAGCATTAGTTTCTATTAATGAACAATATTTCGAGGGAGACCTAACTCAGAAAGTTAGACCTGTCGAGGACCTCCCTACTAGTCCACCCGCTTGTCCACCCCCAAGGTGCTTGCTCTATTTTTTAATTGTGATAACTGTTGCATCTTCCATGTTTTGTATCTCAATCCCACCAAATATTTTGAAATGCCCTCTGCCTAGTTCATGCATCATATATATACATCACATTTTTCCTTACTATTCTTCTGTTCCATCTACGTATCATTACATATAGAACTATAACAGATTAAAGTATTGTTTATGTGTGTCAGGAATCAGCTGGTTCATGTAAGACATGTTCAGGTACCAAACGCGAAGCATCGACAAGTCATCCTGCTAATGCTACCGGTGGAACACAAACACATGCTGGGAAATACAATAAACAAAAATCAGGAAACTCACATACGGCTAAAAAGTGTCGTCTTGGCGGCACACCACAGGTTCCAGCAGAAGTAGATGTAGAAAATACCATCCCACACATTACACAATCACCAATTGCTAATCCAGATACCCAGCAACAATTGACAGCCAAACCAGTTTTGATCTCTACTTTCCTAACACTGTTGGCACAACACCAACAAGCTAGCGATGATCAACAACCTGTTGATCGGCCCGATGCCAAACAAGGTATGTGTTCCAAGGATTATTGATGCAAGCTTCCTTATATATACCGTGCAAGCTTGATGTAACGGTTGAATTGGCAGCTACATGAAGAATTAAGAAAAGGGGGCCAACGGTAGGAAAAAAGCTTGAAGCTGCAATCTAGATATTGCATCAATTCTATTGTGCCTGGCAAGTAAAGGCCAGAAGATCCAGAAGAATATACTTTTCTAGCATCCGAAATAGGCGTTTTTTTCAGGAATGATATTCCCATCTTTGCATCGTTCAAGCTCCACCAACAGACCCCTGAGCATTACAATTCATTACTACAGAAGTTACATGTAAGTCATGGTGCTTTGTCCCATGCATTCAAGCTTGCTCTTGATTCTATTCTAAGTCACATAACACATCAAATGTTCCATTCTTGCCGATAGACAAAATTCAACTTCGATCAGGATAATGTGGATGTAGAGTATGTTCTCATGGAGTAAATACTTTGCGTCAGCAGCGCCATAGGCTAAAGAGTAAATACTTTGATGGTAAGGCAAGCAAGGATATTCCAAGAACGACTCCTATGGAACACACTATGACTAGCCAACACTAGGTAGATCTTCTTGACCACTGATTTGATCCAAAGATTACAGTATGGTTTGTGAAGACTGATACCATATCACATTCAAAATTCCTATTTGCACATATGTATCACTAGTCTCCTTTTGCAGATGAACGCTGAAAAAACAAGAGAAACTGTGTCGCATAATGCTTAACAAACCGAACTGGATCTCGTGCATTGGTTGGGCACCTGAGCACAATAGTAAGAATAATTAGTTTTTAATATTGTACAGATTTTGTGCTTCTTACATTTTGATCATGTGTTCCACCCACGTTGCAGAAAGGTGCGGTAAGTCTGCAGCAAAAATTCCAGGCATGCTAGACGAGCAAAAAAGAAGGGCTTAATCCCTCCGTTGAGAGTGTTATTGTAAGTCTTTTGTTCGATTGATATTTTGTGATGATGCACCCTCAGTGATTTAAATGTATAGTTAGATGTGCAACATGCCTGAACTGTTGTCCAGTTTTATTTTTAATTTAAGTAGATGATTTCCAACTAGTGTGAGTTTCAGTTTTCAGCTATACAAAGAGTTGTCTTGTGTATATCATGCACCCGGCGATGAAGAAACAGACAGATGACATGTTGGCATAGTCCTGTTATTGCGTGCTAGTGAGAAAATTCTTATCAGTATGATTAGATAGATATGCGTTTACTAGAATATATATGATGCGTAATCAGCCATGCCAACTTGTAAGATTTGTTCATAGACAAGTTAAATGTGATGTTTGCATGTTTCTCTGTATTAGCTTTTGTTCTCTCACCCATGTATACCAATTGATAACCTTGCAGATTAAATTGAATGAGGAGATAGCAAAACCTGGGAAAGATGGTCTGGAACAAACCCAAGAAGAATGTCTGGAAACATTTAAAATGGTACTAAAAGGTGAAGGTCATCATAAAAGCACATTCCTATGTAATGTTGGGTTGTCACAGTGCAAGTCCAAATCCAAGTCCAAGTCCAAGTCGGCGTATTTTTCTAGTCAGGAAGAAATTGTAACACTACGGGCTGAATAGGAAATGCATAGACAAGCAATCGATGATATGAGACAGAAAGCATTAGCAACTGATGCTGAGATGAAGATGTTACGAGATCAGCAGAATTCTTGATAACCCATAGATGAAGAGACTCTACTAAATTGAAGATGAACCCTGACAATGACAGGTGAGTACAATGGTTCTGTGAAATAGTTCCTCCTATAGAGCCCGGGTTGTGTTTGGGGCCATGTAACAAAAACGGAGGGAGTATTTGTTTCGCATCATGGTTTTATCTATTTACCGTATCCTCGTGCACAAAAATCATGTGCCTAAACCTCACTCTCTTAGACTTGGATTCATGAACCTTTGGTCAACCGCAAAATTCAAAATGTCAGTCCGTCGACAAATCCTACCGCCTACCCCGTTTGAATTGGAGATTATGTATGCAATTTCTTTGCGAATATTGTCAGTATTTTGATGATTAGTTGATGTGACTCTCAGCCTTAAATTCGTATCGAAGGAGTACCATTAACGAAATTAAAAAATCTCAGTCGAGCGGCAAAACCTGTAGCCCACCCTATTTGAATCAGAGTTATCCAATTTTCATTATGGATGATAAGTTATTGTCACTCTCAGCTTTGAATTCCTGAATAGCGAGTACACCTTTTATCCAAATATTGCTTGGACGCTAGTCAAATTAAAAATATTAGTCTGCGCAATTATTATGCTCATGGATGATTAGTTGATATGACTCTAGGACTTGAATTCCTAGACAGATAGCGTATGATCTACTAGCTTTTTCTATTATTATTTGTCCGGTAGCCTAATTCAAAATCTCAATTGAGCGACAAAATCACACATCGACCTTGAAGCATTTCCTGCCCCACCGTTTCAAAAACTTTGTGGCAAAATCTCCCACCAGGGAGTACCATTTTTCTTTTATTATTATTTGGCCGGTAGACAAATTCAAAATCTCTATTGAGCGGCAGAATCAAACACCGACTTTGAAGAATTTCCTGCCCCACCGTTTCAAAAACTTTGAGGCCAAATCTCACACCGGGTAGTACCATTTTTCTGTTATTATTATTTGGCCGGTAGCCAAATTCAAAATCTCTATCGAGCGGCAAAATCAAACACAGACTTTGAAGCATTTCCCGCCCCACTGTTTCAAAAACTTTGAGTCCAAATCTCCCACCGGGGAGTACCATTTTTCTATTATTATTATTTGGCCGGTAGCCAAATTCAAAATATCTATCAAGCGGAAAAATCAAACACCGACTTTCAAGCATTTCCTGCCCACCGTTTCAAAAACTTTGAGGCCAAATCTCCCATCGGGAGTACCACTTTTCTATTAATTATTATTTGGCCCGTAGCCAAATTAAAAATCTCTATCGAGTGACAAAATCACACACCGACCTTGAAGCATTTCCCACCCAACCATTTCAATAACTTTGAGGCCAAATCTCCCACCGAGGAGTACCACTTTTCTATTAATTATTATTTGGCCGGTAGCCAAATTCAAAATCTCTGTCGAGCGGCAAATCAAGCACCAACTTTGAAGCATTTCCTGCCACACCGTTTCAAAAACTTTGAGTCCAAATCTCCCACCGAGGAGTAACACTTTTATGTTATTATTATTTGGCCGATAGCCAAATTCAAAATCTCTATTGAGCGGCAAAATCAAACACCGAATTTGAAACATTTCCCAGCCCACCATTTCAAAAACATTGAGGCCAAATCTCCCACCGGGGGTTCCATTTTTCTGTTATTATTATCTGGCCGCTAGCCAAATTCAAAATCTCTATCAAATGGAAAAATCAAACACCGACTTTGAAGCATTTCCCTCCCCACCGTTTCAAAAACTTTGAGGCCAAATCTCCCACCGAAGAGTACCATTTTTCTATTATTATTATTTAGCCGGTAGCCAAAATCAAAATCTCTTTCGAGCAGCAAAATCAAACATGACTTTGAAGCATTTCCCGCACCACCTTTCAAAAACTTTGAGGTCATATCTCCCACCAGGGAGTACCACTTTTCTATTACTTATTATTTGGCTGGTAGCCAAATTCAAAATCTTTGTCGAGCGGCAAAATCACACACCAACCTTGAAGCATTTCCCGCACCATCGTTTCAAAAACTTTGAGGCCAAATCTCCCACCGGGGAATACCAGTTTTCTATTAATTATTATTTGGCCGGTAGCCAAATTCAAAATCTCTATCAAGCGGCAAAATGAAACACCGACTTTGAAGCATTTCTCGCCCCACCATTTCAAAAACTTTGAGGCCAAATCTTCCACCGGGGAGTACCACTTTTCTATTATTACTATTTGGCCGGTAGCCAAATTCAAAATCTCTATCGAGCAGAAAAATCACACATCGACTTTGAAGCATTTTCCCCCCTCCGTTTAAAAAAATGACTTTAAAATTCCCATTCTACCCATTGTTCAGACGCCCTATGGGCACGCTAATGTCGCTAGCTTGGGGGCACGACCGTAATTATTTTTCTGATCGCCTCCATAGTCTTGATTCGTGTAGTTTTTCCCGCTAGCCCTCCCAAAATCCCAGGATTCTCTCCCATGCCCTCACCTCCATGACCACCGCGTGCACCGCTTGGCGGAAATTCCATGGCTGTCGGAGCCGCTTCATTGACGCCCACCCTATCAGATCTAGTTCACCAGGTCTCTCTACCACTCCACCTGAGTTGTGGTCTTATGGACCGCGCCTATGGCGTCATCGACCGCCCACGCTCTGCTTCCCCGCCACCAAAAGCTACCCAACTTTACCGGAGTAGCTTCACCCTTGTCCACCATAAGGGATCTAGTTCAACAAGTTCCTTGTCCACCGCTCTAGACCAGCTGCACGGGCGTCACTGTTGACTACACCGGCATCGACGGCCTAAGATCTACTTCGCCGAAGCCAACATCCACCGCAACCGTAGCACCCTCGGTGACCTAGACGTCACTCGCACAGTACCGATAATCCTTAGACGCCTCTCCGACCAAGGTAACCAAATCTCCAACCCGTTTTTGTTTTGTCAGCGGTATAGCAGGTTCAAGCCTGTCGTAGTGAACTGCATTTTTGTAACAGTGCTAGTACATACAAGTCACTAGGCACGCCTATTCGTCGTTCTAGTACATACAAGGTCATTAGACATGTTGGTTTGCATTCACTGCTCTACAAATTTCAAGTCATGCACATGTCTGTTATTTTTTCATGCACATGTTCTTATCTTAGCTTCTCTGTACACTAGTAATGGCCTGTTATTGTGTAGTTCTTGCAAAATGTAATGTTAGTGGAAATATTAGTGTGGATTCCCTGCTCCATAGTTACTGGCTCTATCTGGTTATTCCTGAGGTAAGTTCCTTCTATTATTTCCTTCCTAGCATCATTCTGCTATCATGTAGTACTCACTCAAACTCTTCGTACTAGTTCGATTATAATTTTGTTGTTGCCATCTGGTTCTTCAAAATCTGCAACACTGACTATTTTATTTTTCTTTGCATAGAGCTCAAAAAGGGAACACTAAACATGTTGGTTTGCATAGCCTACAGGTCCACCAGCAATGCTATTATATATTTTCTATATCTGGTGCTGGTTCATCCTAATCAACGGCATAATTATTCTTTACTGTATAGTTCATTTGTGTTTTCCATTCCTGCTTGACAAGTCCTGCTATGATGCAGTTATAATTTCAATGTGGTTCATTCTTAGCTACGACAGTAACTGCATGGCATTGTGTAGATCACCGCAAATTCTGAGTTACCCAACATCTCTTGCATTCCAGGAGATACCACTGCTTCCATATATATTTGCTAAAATGACCTGGCTAGTTTATAATTGCTGAAATGCTAAGACACACTTTGTTTGATTGCTCATTTCATTGTTGGCATACTTTTCTAATGCTTGTTTGTCCTGTTCTACAGGTTCACAATCCACACCATTATATCTCGTATCTGGTTCTGGTTCGTCCTAGGCAACGACATAATAATCCTCTACTATATAGTTCATTCATTGTTTGCATTCCTGCTCTACAAGTTCATATCATGTAGTTATAATTCCTATCTGGTTCATTCTTAGCTATGAGTAGTTTGTCTTGTTTGCTGTATTAACTTGTTATTACTTAGTTTCAGACTGCAATTATTGTTATCGCCACCAAACAGGGGAATGCGAGATCATGTCTCAAGGTGTTTTTCCAATGTAGCTATCACACTCAAAGGGAGATGTAGTTGATGGATTGAGAAAGCAAATTGAAGACTCTGCTATCAACTTGATTGGAAATTGAAATGCTGAATTTTCTTTCCCTTTTGTTGATATTATCTAATATTTTTAAGAAGTTTGCAGCTGATGTAATATCTAGATAACTCGCATAGGCCATGTAGGCATTTAGTTGATGCCGTCCATGCATGGCGGTACCATAACTGCGCCAGCCAATTCAATCAGGTAATAGTATAGGGTTTTGTTATTTGCCCTTCTTGTATTGGGCCTACCGTGAACAATAAAAGATGCTCGCTAATTATACTCTTTTTATGATATTTGCATGGGCTTCAGAAAGGCCGAAACTGTAGGTGTCCATGAATGTAATGGGCCTACCCTCAGGTGGCAACTAGTAACAATAACAGGCTAGAACAGTAACATGCCAAAACTATAATAGGCCAAAACAGTAATAGGCCAAAATAGTAACAGGCCAAAACAGTAACAGGCCAAAACAGTAATAGGCTAGAACACCAGCAGGCCAGAACAGCGGTAACCTAGCACAGTAATGGGCTAGAACAGTAACATACCAAAAAGATTTTAGGCCAGAACAATAAAGGACCACAACAGTAACAAACTTGAATAGTAGATGGCCATAATAGTAACGAGTTAGAATAGTAGCATGCCAAAAAAATTACCAGACAGGAATAGTAACAGGTCGAACATATTTCTAGGCCAGAACAATACCAGATCAGAACAGTTGTAGGCCACCGGTGGGCCCAAAAAGTTGACGGACGGTACAGTAAAACATCAGAACAGTATCGGACCTTCTCAAAGGTGGGCCGTTAGTAGGCTGCCTAGGACAAGCTATGAGAATAGTGACGGGCTGACCGTAGACCTTAACAATATCGGGCCGACTTCATACGGGCTATTAATGGCCCGCACAGTATTTGAATAATGTGGGTTTCTGTAGGCCAAAATAGTAACGGGCATGACATTCGCAGGCCGCTGTTGGATGCATCTTTTGGGCCCATTTGAAATAGTGCCAAACAAAATAGTAACTGGCCATCTTCTTATTGGGCTCACTTCATGGGCTGGCCCACTTAATATTTAGCAGGCCTTGGCCGGGCCTGGCTTCTGCCACCGTTTATGTCACTATTAACGGCAGTAACAGGCCGTTAATGGCGTTTGCCATGTGGTAGTGTGCATGATGTCAGCAGTCAACGCGGCTGCCGAACGAATCTATGATGGAACAAGTTTTCATGGCTTAAGGGTGTGATCCACCACGATCCAAAAAAATCTATGGTAGATTCTTCCATGACAGGGCTTTTACCACGAAGGCTATCCGTTGTAGAAGGCTTTTTAACCACGAAAAATGGGCCTTCAACCATGAAAATCGTCCATTGTAAAAGCCAACTTTTCTCGTAGTGATATTACTTGTGTTTGCTAGTACTTTTGCATTTCCATATTATATAGATGGATGATTAACGATTAATATGTTCTTATTACGAAACCAAAACTTTATAATTGTGAGAAAAGTACTTATTTTGTTGCATGGGGTTAAATATTTTCATGTTTTGCAATTTTGCCTAAAAGTTACCTACATGATTTGTTGTTGCTAATGTCTAGTGCACACATATTGTGCAGTAACTTTTTTCAGGTTATGTACTATGCCTAGGGGATGTTGTACTGTCGGATAATTGAATTGCTGATGGTGTGCATTACATCTTAGTTATACTGTACCGATAGTGATGTGAGCACGTTGGTTATTAGAAAAGCCGACGCTGCACCTATACTATTAGATATTCCCTTAGCCGACGGTAAACATACATTGTCGGTAATAAAAATACCGACGGGGAGGATATAGTAGGCAAATAAACCAACAACGGGCATCCATAATAGTCAAAATTATAATAAATGAGACGTAATAGTCGGGGATTAATCTTGTTAGCTAAGCCCAAGGAAGATGTTAACCAAGAAAATCCCGACGGTGCACCGCCAGGCTTATACTGTGGGAATGGCAATAGCTGACGGTACTATAGGGTATCATATAAATGGCTGACCAAGCATGGCCTATAGTAAATAGCCGACGGTCCACTATTGGATATGATAATAGAGGTTATCGAAAATAGCTAACGATTTTCTAACTCTTGTTGGGGATATACTTTCCGGGTATACCCACTATGACTTGCTGACCAGGGTGGTCCACTTCGGGTTAGAGCTATGCTTCATGGGAAGCCCAGTCAGGAAGAGAAGTTGGATGCCCATCCGGCTACGGGAAGACCCAAAAGACTTATCGACTTAGGACTGTAGGGAAACTTGTAGTCCAAGATGTACTATGTAACTGACTCTATATCATAGCCAGATAGGACTCTCCTATAACTCTTGGACCAGATGACTATATAATTTGTCCTAGAGATCAACCTGTAGGGAATCGACAATCAACCTCAACTCGCATAGGTGAAACCTCTCTTGTAATCTGTACTTCCGGCTCTTCCGATATTACTGGATTTCTAGAAGGAGTAGGATCCGTCCACCGCATGCAGATTCCAACCTGGGTAAGCTTGTGCTCTCACTGTCCCGGACCACCATACGTTTCACACCCCACATCTTTCCACACCCCGAGGACCCCCTCATGGTGTACTTCTCTTCAATCCGACGATAGTTTGTACCCACCGTGGGGCAGGTGACCTTCAAATCTGTGTTCTGGGTGGAATCTGTGTGAATCGAAATCACCAAAATATCACTGTCGGTCGGGTCCTCTACACTAGCGCGTCCCTCTCGTCCTTCTTGATGAGACCTAGATTTCATCTAGGGAGGTCATGACTAGCTACACAATCATGTATTTTGGCGAGATCAATGTTTACCTTGGTTTTGTTGAACCTTCCCAACCCACCCTACGGGTGATGATAGAGGCGGAAGAAACTTCTTGATCTGCTTTGTCCGTGGAGGCGGTAGAGTTTCAGATCTCAGAAAACCCTAATCCCACCCAGCCCGCACCTGAAGCGGAGATCGTGGAGAAGATCAGATCTGAAGAAGATGTCCCTTAGGAGGTCAAATCTCAGAAAGATCAAAGCTGCAACAACTCTAGATCCGGCTCTACCGATGCTAGAGTAGGAAAATCGCTTCTGAGGCACACCATGAAACAGATGATGATGAGTTCCATAGTCAACATGGATGAAGTTCTCTAGACCATAAAAAGTTTCGAGGAAGCAAAAGAAGAAGGCCTCACCCACCTCAGAGCACATGGATCGCTCTTCATCGGCTATGTTGGCTCTGGATCTGGCTCTACCAATGCTGGAGACAACAATGAATCGGTGTTTGACACAATCAGAATGAATACCGACACACCGGCTTCTTCAGGGGAGTCTATGACAATGGAAGATCTTCCAGTGTATCAAGCAGAATTAGAAGAGGAATACACCTCCAAGGCTGCCGAAGAAGGAGAAGATTTGGATCTAAGTCCCTACAATAGTATGGATGAGAGATACGACAAAAACTCTCCCGATCCGCAAGATGATATGGATCTCGGAGAAAATCTCGACGTCTAGATGTCATAATGTACTGATAGAAGCTTGACTCCTAGAATCGAACCAAAAGCTGTCTTTGCCATGGGTACCAATAAGGCCAACAAGGCAAAGAATAATAAGTAAAATAGGAATCTGGCTAAAGATCTTCCGATTGAGGAGGAAATCACCAAAGAATACGAGGAGGATTCAGACAGGGCTCTGTTCCACCATGAACCAAAAAAGTCTCCGATGGATGGACACGTGGTTACCCATGTGCCCATGAAATCCTTGGAGAAGCACTTACAACACCGACCCCAACCGCCTTGGTACTTACACCGAACGAGTTAGAGGAAAGGGCCTTAGCCCTAGAAGCACAGTGCTAGATATTCTTGGATGAACCCACCCATCTCATCAAGGAGAAGCAGCATATTGCAGATGCAGAACAATACAACTCCCTATAGCATTAGAAGACCCGGAACGACCCTAAGCTGGCGAATAAAAATCCGGAAGTTCAGAAATCCCTTTTGAGGGAAACAACGCAAACATAGTCATGGGACAGTGCCAGATCGAAAGCAAAGGAAACTGGGTGTATAATATGTCGGTGGAAAATACTGCTATGGCTCGAGAGATCCTAGCAAATAAGCCAACTCCAAAGCAGGTCCAGATGAGTGTAGCACTACTTAGTAAGGGCCTAGAGCAACAAAAATATGCCACGTCTTTCAGCAGAAAACTAGTCTCGAAATCCGACCAATGTTGCACAGACACGGCTCGGAAGCACGACACAAGGCCCCATCATGAACCAGATCAGCGTCACTGTTCCGACCCTTGGTATGATACTTACTCAAGAACCGGCTCTTCGGGATAGCGACATAGAACTGCACGCGATTGGAGCAATGTTGCCCTAGCCGCAGAGCGAGACGCCATAGCAGCACTAGTTCCATAGCAACCTCCCTGGAAGTAATCAAATCACCATAGGAAAGAAGATGAAGCACGTCCTCAGGAACATGATCCGCAAAGGATGCCACCTCCCAGACACACAAGATGTCTGGTTGAGCCTCGCCATAATGGTGACAACAATGAACGAAGCAATGATGAAAACCATGTTGGATGAAGCCGACATGGTGGTCATCACCTTGAAGACCCTCCCCGGAGCCGGCATAATGAGGCCCCAGACGAAGGCCGACTATCAGCCGAAAATAACCCACCAGCACCACCCTCTCCACCAATCAACACCCATAACGACTCCCACGGGAGCCAAGGAAGACGCCGAGGTGGAGGTGGTGGCGGAGGAAGCAGAGACCCTCCACGGCACCGCAGCCAAAGCAAACATCTGATACGGTGCTCCCTATCACTAAGTGACGTTAGGCACCGGATCAACTCAAACATAGAGGCACGGTGCTACGAGTTGGATAGCATATAAGTGGGTCCAAAATGCTTTGGGGTACGGGTCTGACAAACAAATATTCTGGAGGGATTTGCTATCTCAAGGAACATTCAACCCTATGATGGTGTGGCTCGGCCAGACACCTGGCTCTAGGAATTCTTCCATGCCTAGTGCATCGCCAAGGGAGGAAACAACTTGGTCCCAGTCCGGTATCTCCCACTTATGCTGTGGAAGATTAGTCGAGTCTGGCTCAATGAACTCCCACAGAACACAATTCACAACTGGTACGATATGCAAAGTGTGTTCTTTCGGAACTTCGAAGGCATATACAGGAGGCCCTGCACGGTCGTGTTGGGAATATGCCCTAGAGGTAATCATTGTTGATGATATTCCCCAAAGTATTTGTAAAGTAATAAGGTTGTCCTTGTATGAACATCACATATATATCATTGAATACGTGATTCAGTTGTGGAACTACATATTCATGATTGTTCATACTAGATTGTCCTTGGTCATTGAGGTTGTGCTCGATACGCAACTTATACCAATGTGCAAGTCGGCTGATGACATGGTTCCACTTGTCATGGGCATTGTGATTCTATTCCGACTTACACTGATTCGGCCAAAGAGTTTAGCGAGTCAGACTGACCCACAGTTGAGATGCAATGAGCATGTTGTGATTTGCATTCTCAAGCAATGGAATCCTTTGACCTGAGGTGATTGCATGATCCGAGTTGTGGATTGCCAACTTAGGTTCTATCAAACGTTGTTCCGTAAATGGGCAGTTATAAAGGTAGAGTTCAGGTTGGTTGTGACGCAAGCTGCGTGACGTGCATCACCAAGACAGGATTTGCCCTCCGTAATGGAGAGATATTCCCTAGGCCTTCTCGTGTGATATGATTCAGAAGCATGGCCATGCGCTACTCAGTTAAGTGTTAACTGAGGAGTCAGACTAAGTGTTAGTCAAGTGAATCACATATCATGGTACGAGAAGACAGTTAAGCTATTAAAGGGATGGAAACTACTCGCCTATAGCTTAACAGGCATATCGTATGGCAAAGGGACTTGGACGAAAGTCACATTGAAGGTTCGTCTTATGACTTTACGGCACTTGGGAGTTGGCACGTCTTGCTATAGGCCACTACCATCTATCGACTTGAGACCAAGTGTTCGTATGAGTGAGTTGAACTCAAAGCCATGACGGGATACTTAGAGGTGTAGCTCATATCGTGTCTAGGTGTATGTGAACCTACAGGGTCACACACTTAAGGGTAAGGAGCCCATGTGGATTAGATCCATGTGGAGATTGGGTTATGGCCTAGATGGGCCTCAAGCATTGAGCCCAGCTAGGAGTCTATATAAGTGGAGTGACAAGGAATAGTCCCTGACATAGCCATCACTTTTTCCACTCCCATTTTAGGCTAGACAGGATCTAGCAATCCTCTGTCCGAAGCTCCTTCCAGTATGTGTGGATACCATTAGAGGCGTTACACGTGCGGCGCTAGAAACAAAGGAGCTTGTGGGGATCTAGCGAAGGAGTTTGTGGGATCTGGAGGAGCTATTCGTGGGATCGCTTGAAACTGCTTTGACGCGCTACATCAAGTTCCGCGTCTGCGCATCTAGTAATCTCATGGCCTATAACCTGAGCTGGATCTTGGGTGCACCGCGCAGGGGAAAAGTTTTGTTTATCTCTGTGTGTCCTTAAACTGGTATCAGAGAAAAACTCCTAGTTTTAGGCTCTAGATCTATGCATATGTAAGCATGAGTTGGGGGATTGGATCCACTTAGGGTTCCGGTGGTCAATCTATGAGATAGATTGGTTTTGTGCCAGATTGATTGGATCAATCGCACTCAGGGGTGCATGGAAGATCAGGTGCAGATGATCAACGAGATTGGTCAGATCTGCACAGGGATTGAATTTGGGTAAAAAAATATCCAATGAAGGAATCCATGGTTTGGACCGCCGGCTTTGCCCTGTCATAGCGCATTAGATGTCGTTGCGAGGTTCACAACACCGGTAGATATCGTATTGATGACTGCAAGTGCACAGAACGATTGTAGCTAGTTTTGAAGTAAAGATATCGAACCCACATAGAGCTATTGGTAAAGGGCTTTATGCCCCTCGTTACTCTATACCAAAGGATATGTATAAGCTTACTTTAATCTCAAGTAATGGGTGTTTGAAATGTTTATGGTTGTTTGCAGAAAAGTAATTAAAATAAGTAAAAGAAAACAAGTAACAAGTTTGTATGAAAGCAAGGTCGGACTCAATAGGGCTAAAACATTCTTGATGATGTAGGATACACCACTAGCATAGTATTATTGTTATATGTAATCAAGATAACATACTCCTTGTGTCATGATATGTGTGGAGAGAGCTCCATAATAAGATGTTCACTACAAGGCTCATAGGAAGCTACTTTGTTGAGCCAAGAGTGAGGTCACCTCTAAATTACCACTTTGGTGTCCAAGAGAAGTCACCCATACAAACCACCACAATTCATGGTTTCCCCGTGGATATCGTAATTATCTTAGGGAGTCCCTCTTTAATCCTCCTTTGACTATGTAGGTTACGAGCCAACGCCAATCTGTCACGGGGCCATTCCGGGTATGCTTCCAAGACACGTCCAAATGATTTCTCCTTCCCTTTAGTCCCGAGGGCAAATGATATGCGGCCGGCTACACATACCATCTAAAGAGAGAGATCAAACACAAATCATAATTATATCATAGACGGGCAAGTCATATGGGCACAAGAATAGATCATCTTTATTACGAATTCATAATTATGCTAGAGTTTATCCATCTCCCCAAGAACAAGGGAATTACTCACTCATGGAAGCAATCAACAACATCATCATAATCAAATGAACGGATAAAAGTATGGAGGTGGATATTATGCAAACCACAATTAAATCTAGAATTACAACAAGATCTAATAGATGAAGATATGGGTAATGGTGGTAATGGAGATGCATCAATTGATGATGAAGGCGATGATGTGTTGTCCTCCAATAATCTGTGAAGCAGCTGGGATTTTGCCCCAGCCAAGTTCCTCCTTCTTGAGTGTCCATGAGTGTTTCCTCCATCTCTTCCTTTATTTGCAAAAGTAAAGTCCAACGGATCATTCTTGGCTTAACATCAGTCCTTTCTAGGATTTCTTTTAAGCCAACACAATCAGTGTGTACTCTTACTTTAGAGTCCATGATGTAAGATCTAAACTTATGACAGGAGAAAACCACTACGAAGAATTCTTTTTCTGCCATAGAGTAGTTCGTTTGGGCCCCATTCAAGGTGCGACTAGCATGATGAATGATATTAAGATGATCACCATCATACTGACAAAGAATTGCTCCTACCGCTTCATGACTAGCCTCGCAAAACAACTCAAAAGGTTTCTTCCAATTAGGTGGTTTAATAATGGGAGCTTCAAGGAGAGCTTGTTTTAATATGTTGAAGGAAGTAAGACACTTTTCATCAAAATTAAAACGAACATCCTTTTTAAGAAGGTTAGTTAAAGGTCTAGCAATTTTTGAAAATTTCTTAATGAACCTTCTATAAAATGCCACATGACCTAAGAATCTTCTTATACCTTTTATGTCTCGAGGAGGGGGTAACCTTTCTATTGCTTCAATCTTTGCTTTGTCAACTTCTATGCCCTTACCTGAGACTTTCTGACTAAGCACTATGCCTTCTTGAACCATGAAATGGCATTTCTCCCAGTTCAAGACTAAGTTAGTGTCTTCACATCTCTGCAAAACTTTATGAAGATTATGGAGACAATGATTAAAGGAAGTTCTAGAAACAGAGAAGTCATCCATGAATACTTCCATAATACTTTCAACTTAATCAGCAAATATGGCAGTCATACATATTTGAAAAGTGGCAGGAGCATTGCAAAGACTAAAAGGCATACAACGATAAGCATAAATTCCATAAGGACAAATAAAAGTAGTTTTAAGTTGATCATCAGGGTGAACAACAATTTGGGAAAAAAGGAATAGCCATCTAAGTAACAAAAATGAGAATGCATAGCAAGCCTTTCTAAAGTTTGATCTATAAACGGTAAAGGGCCGTGGTCCTTCCGAGTTTCCTTATTATGTTTTCTATAGTGAATGCACATCCTGTGACAAACAATAGTTCTAGTAGGTACCATTTCATTATGTTCATTTTTGACAACTGTAAACCCACCTTTCTTGGGAACACAATGAACAGGTCTTGCCCATTCACTCTCTTCTACATGAAAGATGACACCTGCATCCAACAAATATATTACTTCTTTTCTTACCTCCTTTTTCATATGAGGTTTCAGACGTCGCTGAAAGTCTACGACCGGCTGGCATCCTTCTTCCATGAATATTATATGGGTGGCTATTGAAGGGATAATCCCCTTCAAGTCACTCATCGAATACCCAAGAGCATTTCAATGCATGCGGAGAACCTTCATTAAATTTTCCTCCTCTTTCTATGCAAGGTTAGCACTTATAATAACAGTAAATTTATTGGTCTCATCAAGAAACCTATATTTTAATTCCTTTGGTAGATTTTTAAGGATTTGAGGAAGAAGAGCCTCATCTCCTTTCCTTATGGGTTCTTCATATTTATTGATTAATCTTGATGACCACCTCATGTGTGGAGTCAAGATAATCATCCATTTCAGCTTTTTCTATGTCTTGAAGGACATTATTATTATTAACTAAACTTCTTGCTAAATCATCGCCAGGAGTCTCGATGACTATTGAGGCTAAATTTACGATATTACCTTCTTCCTCACATTCGTACTGATCATCATCCAATTCTTCAATAGCCGGCTTATGGTCAAATTTAGAGAAATGAAAATCCATTTTCTCATCACCAAACTTGAGGAACATAGTTTGTCTCTTGCAATCTATGTTTTCTCTTGCGGTATTTAGAAAAGTTCTTCCAAAAATGATGGGACAATAAACATCAGTAGGAATATCAATAAGCACAAAATCAATGGGATATTTGTAAGGTCCAACACAAATTGAAACATTTCTAATTATTCCCATGGGAACTCTGAGTGTTTTATCTGCAAGCGTTATAGTCATATTCGTATCTTCCAACTCAGCTGGAGTTAATTCATTTTGAATTTTTAAATAAAAATTGAAAGGGATAGCGTTAACAGCTGTACCGATGTCACAAAGGCCATAATAGGAAGTTCCCCTGAAAGTGCAAGGGAGAATTGGCTTACCAACTTCTTTAGCTTTTACCTTACCTTCGACAAATTGTGAAGCTTCAATATCTAGCTCAATTACGTTGCAGTGTGCAAAAATTGTCAAGATATCTTCCTTTATTGATGCCTCTTCCTCTTGTACATGTTCCTCTTCAATTTTCCTTCTTTCTGTCTCCTCTTCCAGCTCCTTGAGAAATAATTCTTCCTCTTTGCGTTGATCCTCTAGTTGCTGAGCCATCATATGTTTTCTCAGCGTCCTTCGGAAAGGAAAGGGTTCAACAAATGGGGATACCTCCTTTAATGGCTTGACAGGGGCCATGATTATTGGATCTTCTTCTACACTAGCTCGGTGGTGGAGTATAATGAAGCCAGTCTTTCTTAGGAGCCTCAATATTTTTTGTAAAAGTCTGATGGATTTGTAAACTAATATCATCATCAAGTTGTAGTTCATTAGCAGTTTATTTTACTTTACCGGAGTCTTTATAAGCATTGAGACAATTATATTCAATTTCTATACCACCTTCACCTCCTAAATCAAATCCCCATGTTTCTCTATTACGGCGAATTTGTTCTAAATCTTCCCAAGCTTTAATTATAGTTAATTCCATGAAAGAGACTCCTGAATTTTTGTCAAGCTCATGCTTAATTTCTTGATTAAGTCCTCCATATAAAATATGCAAAACGTACCATTCAGGTAAATCATGATGGGGACATTTATTAAGTAGAGACTTGTACCTTTTGTAGGCCCTTACCAAACCTTCACCTGGTCGGTTCTTGAAGTTTGTAATTGCCCTTCTTACTTCAGCAGTTTTACCTTGGGAAAGAATCGAAATACAAATTCTCCTTTAGTTTTTCCCAAATATCAATTTTCTCTTCAGGGAAAATTCTATACCAAGCCAAAGTAGTGTTGGTTAGAGATTGGCTAAACAATTTAGTTTCAATTCATCATCCGAATAGCCTCTCAATTTAAGGGTCCAACATAGCTTGGTAAAATGCATTAAATGAGTGTAAGGATCCCCATCTGGATCATCTCCTACAAAAGGTTTTTCTTTAATAATAGCGATAAAACAAGGTTTGACCTCGTATTCTGGTTCGCTCTCGCTTGGGAATTCCTTGACGAGTCCTCTATTGAACTTCTCGAGGTATTTAGTAGCATCCAGCTGATTAATCAGTCCGAGTGCAGTCATGGTGCTTACCTTAAACCACTAAACAACTTTAGTAAAAATAGTAAGTAAAATAAGTAACTAAGAACAAAGACCAAAAGAACTTAGCTCCCCGGCAACGGCGCCAGAAAATAGCTTGATGATTGCAAGTGTACAAAAAATAGAGTGAGTTGGACTCAAATCCATGAAGGGATACTTGGAGGTCTAGCTCATGTCGTGTCCAGGTGTACGTGAACCTACAGAGTCACACACTTAAGGGTAAGGAGCCCATGTAGATTAGATCCATGTGGAGATTGGGATACGGCCTAGATGGGCCTCAAGTGTTGAGCCCATCTAGGAGTGTATATAAGTAGAGTGATAAGGGATATTCCCTGACCTAGCCGTCACTTTCTCCACTCCCATTTCGAGCTAGACAGGATCTAGTAATCCTATGTTCGAAGCTCCTTCTTGTATTTGTGGATACCGGTAGAGGCATTGCACATGCGGCGTTGGAGACAAAAGAGCTCGGGGGGATCTAGCGAAGGAGTTCATGTTATCTAGAGGATTTATTCGTCGGATCACTCGACACTGCTTTGACGCGCTACATCAAGTTCCGCATATGCGTGTCTACTGCTAATCTCATGTCCTATAATCTGAGCTGGATCTTGGGTGCACCGCGTAGGGAAAAAGTTTTGTTTATCTCTGTGTGGCCTTACATGTCGGAGATCTATAGCGTTGCACCCAGAAGGCCAGAGAAACTTTCCAGGACTACCTCGGACAATGGGTCGACACAAAAAACTCCTGTGAGAGAGTAAACGACTAGACCACGATTGAAGCTTTCATCGCAGGGCTCCCAATTGGATTACTACGTCACCAGCTGAAGTGTTACAAAGTCACTAACTTAGGAGAAATGATAGAAATGGCAAGAAAATATGCAGAGGCCAATGATGATTCAAAGGTACTGTTGAACACCCTAGCCATACCATATAGTCGGCTAAACAACAGAAGCAGTAGTAAACCTAGAAGCGCAAGAACACCTCGGATGAGAAACCCAATCCAAAAACCGCAACTATTAACGCAACTTTCGGATCTAGGGGATGAGGAGGGTGTGGAGGCAGTCGGTGACGAGGCCACGGAACTTTGCGGGTCCAAGGTAGAGGAAACCAGCAACCTGATAAAACCTACTCTTGGGCCAACAGTGCCAATAATCCGTGTGTGCATCACCCGGATGGTAATGGGGGATCTTCCCACACAAATGTTCAGTGTTGTTTTAATGATGACATCAAGAAAGACGAATCCGCGTGCTATAGGGCCAAGCGACAAAAAGGAAAGAATAATTCTTACAAAGAAAAGGAGTCCAAGGAAGATTCCAGCATGGAGGAGGCAGATGCCTCAAATCGCAAGTTGGATGGTAAGAAGGCTTACCCAACAAAAAAAGACACCTGTGTCTTCTTCCTCGGATCCCAACCCGCCAAGGTTAAGAAGCCAGTGATGCACGAACTCAATGCAACTGTTCTGGTTGTCCCCCAGTATCTGGACTGGTCGGAAGTAACACTCACCTTTGACCGACGCGACCATAACCTAAACCACATATGCGAGGAAAGTACGCTCTGGTTGTCAATCCGCTGATCGACGGCTATGAGTTCTCCAAGACTCTCATGGATGATGGCAGTAGCATCAACATCCTCTACATCGAAACGCTACACCGTATGAAGATGTCGGAAAGATAGCTGAATTACAACACCGTGATTTTCCATGGAATTGTCCCCAGAAGACAAGTGAACTCTCTGGGAGAAATTACTCTGGACGTTACTTTTGGAACGCTGGATAATTATCGAACTGAACCACTATCTTTTGAAGTGGTGCCATTCAAGAGCACATACCGTGCTATCTTTGGGCGTCCAGCCTAAAGGCAATTTATGGCTCGCCCTACTACATGTACAATATGATGAAACTTCTAGATCCTAATGGAGTTATCACAATCCGGGGAAACCCGAAGAAAGCACGAGAATGCGAGGACGGAGCTACCGCCTTTGCTGAAGCCGTACTGCATGCTCAGGAGTACTAGGAGATCAAGAAGAACACTGATCTGTCTGAGATGCCCGCAACAAAGAAGCAGATGCTGAAGCCGACTCCAGAGTTAGTTCCTCAAAGCTAATAAAGATATCTTCACATGGCAACCTTCTGACATGACCAGAGTATCTAGGGAACTTTCCGAGCACTCTTTAAATGTTTATCCTGATGCTAAAGCCGTCAAACAGTCCTTATGATGTTTTGGCGATGAAAAGCACAAAGCTATAGCTAAGGAGTTAGCTCGGTTAGAATTAGCTGGATTTATCGAAGAGTCATATACACTGAGTGGTCGGCCAATCCTGTAATGGCCCCTAAAAACGACACCACTGATTTAAGAATGTGTGTCAATTATACTGCCTTGAACACGGCTTGTCCCAAAGATCTGTTTGTTCTGCCTAGAATCGACCAAGTTATTGACTCGGCAGCAAGCTCGAAACTCCTACGGTTTTTCGACGCATATTCCGGTTATCACCAAATATGCATGAAGTATTCAGACAAATTAAAGACTTCATTCACCATGAAGGGAATATGCCCGAGAGGAAATAATATACTGGTTATTATCTTATTCCATGTTTATGAGAAATGTTTATTTTGCATGCTATAATTGTATTAATTAGAAACGTTAATACATGTGTGTTTAATAAACAAATAAAGAGTTCCAAGTTATGCCTCTCATATAAACTAGCTTGTTGATTAACAAGATGATCAAGGTTTCCTGATCATGGGCATTGGATGTTGTTAATAACGAGGTCACAACATTGGTGGAATGATGTGATGAACATTCATCCAAAGTATAGCAATACGATCAAAGTCATTGTGTTCAAAATTGCTATAACATCATACGAAGTAATGCTAGTCCTTAGACCATGAGATCATGTTAATCACTAACACTAGAAGAGTAACTTGATAACATCACACGTCACACCATAACAGGGTGACAATAAAGGTGGGTTTAGATACTCTAAAGGTGTTATGTAGAGGCTCATGGATCAAGAGTGGGATTTTTCCATCCCGATGATGGATAGATATACTCTGGGCCCTCTCGGTGATATAAAACTGAGATACCTTGTAAGCAAGTGATGTGATCACTAGAATGTTATATCACGGGAACGAGAAAAGAGTGCATGTCGGTAACAAGATCAAACTAGGTATGGAGATACCGATGATCGAATCTCGGACATATAATATATCGCGAGACAAAGGGATTTAGTTACTAACGTTAAAGGTTCACATATCACTAGAGTCATCGTTGAATGTGTGGGAGTTAGTACAGATCTCTAGGTCCCGCTGCTGATTATTGACTGGAGAGGGGTATCGATCATGTCTGCATTATTCACGAACCATAGGGTGACACACTTAAGGGATACCAACACCATTTGGAGCAAATATGTTTCAGATAAAGATTTAAGAAAGTGCTGAAATCATTTCGATGGAAACCGGAATTGTTTCGGGGGAAATTGCAGAAACTGGTTCTGCATGTGATGTTGAAATGTTGCAGGGGGTTTTATGTGAATGTTTGTTAAATTAAAGTAATTACGAAAATTCTGAATAAAATAAATAAATAGTTTTATTAAATGAGAGATGCATTAATTTTGGTGAAAAATTAATACAACTTTGAGTGGAGATGGAATTAATGGTAATGGGCTTAGTGGAAGAGCTCCCTTCCTCCTCCACTCTCACACCTCCTCGTGAAGGATCTCTCTCCCCCTCTAGAAATTATTCCCCATGATCTCGGATTAGCGAGATACATATTCCCAGTGGATTTGTCTTAAAGGAGTTGTTGCTTCCGCCGCATCGCTGGAGCGAGGACGCGGAGGTTGTCGGGGTATCGGACATGTGTGCGATCATGGATTCACCTCTGCTTTGTGGTGATGGACTTGCTGGTGATGGACCTACTAGACTCGCTGGACTTCATCACGATCTTGAGACCGGCAAGTGTACGACTACATCATCCATAAGTACAACCTCGTAATGCTTTGTCGCTCTTCAAAGGTATGTTCTCTATGGATGTTTTATCCACCCGTTGATAGTATTTAGGTAGACAGATCTTGGTGCTTAGTTGTTCACATCGTAGGAAATTTTTGTTTTCTATCCAGCGAACCCAACACATCACTCCCTTCGGAATCTTATGCTACGTAATGATGCCTTTCAGGCTCAAAAACGTAGGAGCTATGTACCAGTGCACTATGTAGTGTTGCCTCTACAATCAACTCAGACGCAATATACATGCATACGTGGATGATATAGCTGTGATGTCCAAAAAAAATGAAAACTTAAAATCTGACTTGGAGGGAACATTCACAAATCAATAAAAATACAACATAATGCTTAACCTGAAGAAGTGTTTCTTCGGAATTCTAGTTGGAAAATTGTTAGGTTTCATTGTGTCTCAGAGAGGCATAGAGGTGAACTGAGATAAAATAAAGGCTATATTCAACATTACCAGGCCAACTCGGATGAAGGACGTACAACAGGTCGCTGGTTGCATCGCTGCGGTCAATCGATTTGTAAGACGGCTCAGTGAAAGAGCCGCACCATTATATAAGCTCTTGAAGAATACCAAGAAATTCATATGGACCGATGAAGCTGACCTCTAGGACCTGAAAGCAATACTCTCATCCGCCCCTATCCTTGCAGCACCAGATCCTTAGGAACCCATGTTGCTCTATATTGTTTTAACAAATAGAGCTATCAGCATCGTAACGGTGGTGTAACGGCCGAAGGAAAAAACATGAATAGTTGGTGCAACGTCCGACTTACTACCTCAGCGAGGTCCTGACACAATTAAAACAACGGTATCCTCATTACCAAAAGTTAGCTTATGATGTGTTCTTCGCATCTAGAAAGCTACGACACTATTTTCAAGAGCACAAGATTACCGTGGTGAGCACAGCTCCCATGAGAGACATAATCAACAACAACGACGCCATAGGACGGTTGCTAAGTGGGGAATTGAGCTAGCAGCTTTAGACATTGAGTATAAACCATGCGTAGCAATTATGTCCCAAATACTTGTCGATTTTGTCACTGATTGGACAGAGACAACATAAAATAAGAATATCCCAAAGTTGGAATATTGGACCATGAACTTTGACGGGTCGAAAGAGCTCGGGGGCTCGGGCGCTGGCGTGGTACTCAATTCACCCCAAGAACATAAACTATTCTATGTTTTGCAAATTCACTTCACTGTAACCAATAATATTCCCGAATATGAAGCCCTATCACATGGAATTTGAATTGCAAAAGACATCGGCATTTGCTGACTCATGTGCTACTTAGACTCGGATTTAGTTGCTCAACAAGTATCCGATAACTGTAGGGAAAATAAGCACATGGCAGCATATCGATATGTCATGGATGAACTGGCTAAATCATTCTAAGGGTTTGAAGTTCAACACATTCCCCGAACAGAAAACGAGGAAGCAGATGCACTATCAAGAATAGGTTCTACACGGAAAAAGGTCCCGGATGGCGCTTTTCTGGAGCACCTTAAAGTTTCCTATATCACAAGAGTTGACGAGGAGTATCCTACCAAATCCGACTCACTTCTTATAGAATTTCTGGCTGTAATTCCCAGCTGCACAAAACCGTACCTCGAATTCTTGGTAGAAGGAAAATTAGCTGAAGACAAAGTTCTAGGCTGACAGGTCACCCGACGAGCGAAATCCTACACAATAATTAGTGGTTAGCTCTATAAGCGGAGTGTATCTAGGGTTTCTCAGCGTTGTGTTTCTCTAGAAGGAGTGGAAATCCTAAGGGAAATCCATGAACGTGAATGTGGACATCATGCCGCTACCACATCTTTAGCGGCAAAAGCTTTTTTTCTAGCTTATAGCTAAGGAAGATGCTTAAACTGCTCAAGACGTGCAAAGGCTACCAGAAATACGCCAAGCAAGCCCATGTTATGGCTGATCAGTTGCAAACAATTATGATTACATGGCCCTTTGTAGTATGGGGGCTTGACATGGTAGGACCGTTCAAACGGGCTCCAAGTGGATTTACTTACCTACTTATCATGGTGGATAAATTTACAAAATAGATTAAGGCTAAACTTGTTACAAGTTGTGATGGAGCTACAACCAAAACATTCGTCGAGGACGTCATAATCCGATACGGCTATCTACACAGTATTATTACAGACAATGGGAACAACTTTTCAATGGGAGAACTTGCCGAGTTTTGCGAAGATCAAGGGATTTGACTCGATATTGCATCAAACGCCTATCCACAAGCCAATGGACAAGTCGAAAGGGCTAATGGTTTAATTATTCAAGGCCTCCGACCTAGGCTCGAAGCACCACTTCATCATGGTACAGGGCTTGGGTGGATGAATTGCTATCTATTATATGGAGTTTACAAACTACTCCTAATAGGTCAACTGGATATACACCTTTCTTCTTGGTCTACTACGCAGAGGCAATTCTTCTAAGTGGTCTTATCCATTTTTCTCCCTGAGTCTCTGTGTATGTCGAAGAAGATGTCAAAGTTTCTCGACAAGATGACCTCGATGTACTTGAGGAAGTTTGCGTCATTTCTGAGCAAAGATCTACAGCCTATCAGCAGAAGTTACACAAGTATCATAGTTAGAGAGTCAAAATCGGTCTTTTACAAAGGGCGATCTAGTTCTCAGACTAGTGCAACAAAGAAAGCACAAACTTTTCCCAATATGGTAAGGTTCCTTTATGGTTAATAAAATATTGCACAATGGTTCGTACTATCTAATGGACATGAGGCCATACAAAGAAAGACCTGCTACTAGGAAAAGAAAGAGAGCTGGAGGCAGTACAGATCTGGATGAGTTAGACCATCCATGGAATATTGCTCAGTTGCGTCCCTTTTATTCTTAAATTTGCTTTCTTTGTAATCATATCAATGTACATATTCAAAGTGAAATAAAGTATTGCTTCCCTCAATGTTTTTTTTGAGAAAGTTTTAAAGTACCATCTTATTTCCGAATGATCATGTTATAGTCGAAAATTCCAGGATACTTGAATATACCTTATGTTCATGCTTGTTCTAGTTAGATTTCCGATTCTGAATAAAGCTACCTTCGGGTGTAAGTCTCATTTTTTGTTCATACTTTGGTTTTTGTCTGATTGCGTAGACGCAGGTATTTTCCGAGTAGTGAATTGTTGGTACTAGAGGACGAATTTTTTCTGGGTTTAAACAAGTTTAGAAATTTAGCGGCGTTGCTCAGGAATGTTTCCATGCTAAAGGTTTGCCCGTTCACGAAAGGGACGAGGCAGAAATCCAGATAAACGACAAGTATGAACAAAAAGTGCTTACGTAATTTTCAATCAGGCACAAAAACAAAAACAGAAGTGCTAAGACTAAAGCATAAGTTCTTACACAACAACACAACAAAATAAATAGTTTAACTATTACATCAAGCTTCTTCCAGAATAATGCAAAGTTTTTCTTACAAATTTTATGTTGCAAGAGAAGGATTCGCCGGCCCGCTGGTGCTACCACCCAAGTCACCCTGATCTTTCTCTGAGACGAGGACGTCAGACTCAGTCTCTTCGTCGTTGTCAGGAATTTCATCATCTTCGGCTGGGGGGCTTGGAGGCACTTCAACGGATTTGGAAAATGTCTTATCGCAGTGGTCACATCAGCCACGCGACAAGCGTATCCGGCACAAGAATTCCATATATCACCAACATTTTGAGGCATGCCATCTTCATCAATAGTCGAATAACCCTTGATAACTTGCCAAATTTCCATGTTGCCATGGTGGCTCATTACCATGGTAAGGGCATTTTGCGCCACTGTGCGGGCGTAAGACATCTTCCAATCCTCGACCAGCTGAGGGATATCCTTCGCTTTCTCACGCACCTCAAATGCGGATAACTTGTCTAAGTTAGAGAGACTAATAGTTTCACCAATCTCTTCAAGAGACTGGCAGAAATCATGAAGCATATCTCCGACTGCGACAAATCGGCTGGTGCGTGATTCAGACAAAGACGAATCTAGGAGGTTGAGAGGCCCTTTAAAATGGATTAGTATTAAGAAGATCTGATAGAAATAGTCATAAAAACTAAACAGGAGACGGAATGGCAGCGAACATACCAAAGATAGCTTCATCTACTTTGTTCTTTTCCTCTCGCAAACTCCAGAGTTCATCTCGTAGGGCTTGAGTAGTATCCTTATGTATGTCCATCTCTTCTTTCAAATCTGAGATTGCCTTATACAGAAATTGTTCGGACGCGTTCTTTGGTGGCCATGTTGTTGCATTCAAGGATATTGTTGACACTACGTCCATGGTCCTCCCGCAATTTTTTCTAGTTGCTCGCGCAAGCCGGCATTCTCGGACTCTAAGGCCTTGAAGTTTTCAACTTGATCCACAAGTTTGCAATAATGAGTTAGCAAGCTTGGAGTAAGAAAGTCAAAGTTAGACGAATTCACAATTTGGCTTAACATAAAATTCCGAGAAGAGGGAGCCGGAAAACTTACTTTCAACTTCATCCTTCTCAACTTTAAGCTGAGCATTTTCAAGTCGGAGAGCCTTGAACTCTCTCCGTGTGCATTAGCCGGTCTCCATGATGTTGCAGAGGTTGAACCTGATGTGTTAGCCAGCAGTGGACTAAGTCGGATCCCTTCAGTCTTTTATTCTTCATCAAAAACATAATCTGCCTTTTAGCATGGATCAAGTCTTCAGACAGAGTGGGTGCCTCCGCATCCCAAGACTCTTGGTAGGCGGTGTGTAACACCCCAAAATTTCAAACCAAGTTTATCAAAGATCAAATCAACCAAAAATAGGGTTAACAAAAACTTTTCCAAATTTAATATGAAAGCATTCATATATGTGTGCATTTAAAATAGGAGTTGTTTGAATTGCCATGATTGAGTGATCCAATGCTTGTAAAATGTTTCTTAGGTGATTTAAACATCATCTACATCATTCCCAAACCTTGCCTAAAGAAAATCAATTCAAAAAGAATTAAAAAGGAGGAATGGTCATTTTGGCAAATTTAACTCTCATGCCTACTTTGGCTATTCCTAGTACTCAAAACTTAATAGAAACAATTCTTGATCTTTGCACCCCTTGCTAGTACACATAATGAGGTACCAAGGACTACCTTTTGATATGCTAAAAATATTCTGTTAACTATTTTAAATGACAGTTTAAAATTGAATCTAATGCATATGCATAGATCACCCCCATTTCAAAAACCATCTCTTTGAGCTCCACTTTCCAAATCCTTGCAACCAGAGACTACCTATCACTAGTGGAGATCACTCAAAAAATTTGAAACCAAAATTCAAAACTTTTTCTCTTTCGGCCATTTCATCAAACAGCTTGTGTGCACAAATCTGGTCAAATTTAAAACACTATTTTGAGCAGTGATCTTGGTCACCATTTGTGCCTAACCTTGTACCCTTGTTCCCTCAGTACTAGCCCTACCCTTTGCTAGCCCAGCCACACCCTGTGCACATGACCAAATGGTCATGGCCATTAAGGCCGAGCACCATGAGCACCCCCATCGGCGACATCGTGCCACAGCAGCCGCCAACCCTTCTCGCCATGTCTAGCACATCGCTAGTGGTCCACCTCCACCGCCCAACCAGCCCCAGGCCAGAGACAGAGGGCAGAGCGGCCAGGAACCGCCGCGCCCGGAGCTGGTCGAGCATGCCGACGCTGCCCCCAGAGCACGCCCTGTCCCCGCTCGCCCAGACCGCCCCTTGGCACCAGCCGACGCCCACCGCTCTGCCTCGACCTGGAGAACACCCCAGACACCCCCGCTGGCCGCCCAACGCCTCACAGCCACCGCTCGCCGTGGCCACCGCCGCCTCTGCCGCGTAGAGCGCCACCTCGCCCAGACTGCGTGCCACCGCCCCTACGGCTGCATTCAATGCCTAGAGCACCGCCAGGGGACAGCACGTCGATCGCCACCCTCAGCCATGCCTCTACCCCGCCGTAGCCATGTCGCCACCGTCGACTGCCCATCCCGCTCGGTCTCACCGTCGGGCCTATAAAAGGAGCCCTCCCCAGCCTCTCCACTCCACACCATTCCACTCCCCTCACCTCTCTAAACCCCCCCCCCCCAGATCAAGGCGAGCTCTGCCTCGCCGGAATTGGAGCCGGAGCAGCCGCGGCAGGAGGAGAAGGGTGCCGTTGATTGCGACCACCCCAAGCTCCGCCGCGACCACGCCTTGCCTCGCCGTCGTCTTCCACGTCATATTCCCGCCTCGCCGACCCCGCTGGAGCCCTGGTACGCCCCCAGTAGACCCCCACCGAGCCGCTAGGATTCGAGCTCGCCGGCGACCTGTTCGTCGTCGACGACGACCCTCAGCCGTAGATCTCGCTTCTAATCCTACGACCCACACGCACGTACCGTTTCGCGTGTTAAGTGCCGCTGACAAGCGGGACCCCCCTGTCAGCTGAGCCCCACGCCGCGGAGCGCCACTGGGCCGGCCCATTTCTTTTCCCGCGCTAGCCCACCCTTTCAAATCTAGATTTTTCTTTTTAGTTAAATCTAGTTTCTGTCCAGTATTTCAAAATTTAATTATGTGAGTTTTACAAATCCAAATTGCATGAAACAAATTTTGCCTGAAAGTTATTAAGATGATCTATCTAAGCCCGTTGGGTTTAATTCATTTAGAGTTATAGATCTCTCCTAATAAAAATAAGAAGACAGAAGCTTTTGCAACTTGCAACATTTTTATAAAATCAACCAAGTTAGCTTTTGAGTTGATTCCAACTCTCAAAAATCACATTTTACCATATCTATCCAAATATGTAATAATAGTAAGGTTTACATGCAGTGCCTATGGACTAGTACCAAAACAATGCTATATAGGCATTTCTAGTCACTTTAAATCACTTACTAATGAACTTGAACCAAAGTAATGTTGATCCAACCTTTAAATTTCATTCCCACATGTTAGAATATGTGGTGAGGACATGTGTCCACATGATCCCATATTTTGGTGGTGAATATTAAATTTTAGTTAATATTTCAATGAGTAGAAATTACTTTTCTAAATTAAAAAGGATGAAGCTATTGAAAATTAAACTTGTGATGTTTGTGATGATAATAGATCATAAAATGTGTGTCTTAGAATACTATTTAGCCTAGTTAAGTATTGTTTGGTGATTGTGCACTCCCTATGTATTTATGGACGATAGTACCGACCAAGCTCTCGAGGAGGAGGAGTTCTACCAAGAAGAAGAAGAAGAAGAAGAAAACTTCAACCACTGCACCAACCAAGGCAAGCTACTATTAGCAAGCTAGCACTATCCAAGATGAACCCTTGCAAATTAGTAATTGCAAGTGTAGTACTTAACAAACTAGAATCAAACTAGATGGTTTAGCAAAGATGCCCTAAGCATGCTTTGATCACACTCCCTTTTGACTATTAATACCCCAAGTCTTAGTTACAAGTTTTACCCTTCTTAGGTTATACAAAGTCCTTTACTTGTTTTGAAGGTAGCATAAAAAGTATAGAACTTGACCTATTTAGAACCCTTTAGATGTCATTCTATGGCATCAGATTGAACCCATATGTTCCACCTTAGTGAACACTCTTAACTTAGTAGTTTAGAGTAGATCAAAAACTTGAGTCACTTTAGATGGGAACACTTGGTGAAAATGAATTGTGAAAACCTTGGAATGATGAGTCATTTTATTGAGATGTTTTGACATGTGTTGAGAAACACAAATGGTTGATGATGAGGAAAATGCTGAGGCATGAGCCTTAACCCTTTTATAAAACTGATGGTTGGATTCGGATGCGATACCATTCCAAATTTACTGTACAACCACATTACCTGAATTGGGTAAGGCTTAGATGGAAATTTATATGCATTAGTATTAGTTCCCTCACGGGAGAGGTTTGAGCTGAGGCTACCTCTCAATGTTGTCCACCTATGCAGTGCCCAAGATGACTGATGGTCATGGTTGGGAGGCCATGCTCATAGGAGAGGTGCTTATACTAGGGTGTGTAAAGGGAAGGTTATGTTTGATTATCTGCATACTAAGTATGATGATTCAGGGTTATCCCTGACAGATGTATCGAATCTTGTGGTGAAAGTGTACCACCTCTGCAGAGTGTCAAACTATTCGAATAGCCACGTCCGCGGTGATGGACAGTTGGAATGGCCATACTGTTTCGTGGTCAGATGTTTTCTAAATACTTTGAAATGAATGATGAATCGTGACTTTACCACAACAGGGTGGTGTTTATGACAATAGTTTCCCAACTTAAGTGATTCTAGAGTTTTACCTTATCTTTCTTTGCTTCAGAACTCAGCTTAGGTTTCACACTTAACTTTATAGTTAAACATAGAGTTTAGCACATTAACTTAGATTTATAATACTTGTTAGTTGTAGTTTGCGAGTACTTAAAGAGTACTCATGGCTTTTGTCCCTAGCTATTATCATGGCCAGACTATGAAGGAGATTATCAAGATGATGGTCAGTAGGACGGCTATGATAACTAGGACTATCTGCCTTCGTCAGCATTGCCTATGCCCCTGAAGATGGACCCTACCGCTACGCTTATCTTTTATTTCCGCTGTTTGTTGTATTAAGACTGGATCATGAGATCCTTATTTGTGTAAGACCTTTAGTATGGTTTGTAATGGATGTTGTACTGTGATATCCAATCCGTTATGTCTCGCAAAAATGGTAATCCTGGGATTGCGAGGTATGGCATAACGGGCATCTGGGATTAAAAATCCGGGTGTTGACATGGCGACATCGTCAACAAAAACTGGAAAGCTTTCTAGCTTGCCGAGAGCCGGCTTATCCTTATGGTAAAAGAAAGTGGCTGGACACCTATTCACTGACTCGCTAGCTATGACCTTGGGGTAGACTCGATCTCTCCTAAGGACTAAGCTAAGAGTTCTGGTATTGTATGGAACATCGGTAGTGATAAAAAGTTTCCGGGTACCGAAGTAGTACTAGAACAAAAGAAGACTCAGTTTAATTCCGAGGTATCCCTCACAAAGAGAAACATGAGCACTGAGCTAAAGAATGGAATTTGGGGAGATTATAGAGTTGCACGCTGTAGTAGGAAATTACCTCGGAGAAGAACTCCAACAGCGGGAAGCTCAACCCACGATCTAGGTGGGTCCCAAAGTGAACCCGCTCGTTATTGTGGGGAGCGGGAAGAGGCTCGCCAAAGCCGCCCCGCCACTCGCCGGCGCGCAGAAGACCCTCCTCCTCAGTGGCTTTCAGTTTCTCATCGTCTAGCACGCATGGTATCGAGATCTCGCGGTACCGCTTATCCTCCTCCGCCGCCATTGACACCACACCGCCGAAGCTTGATGCATCAGCCATCTCATCGGGGAGTAACCTTAGATGGGTGGCGCTGGAGAGGTGGGCGGCCGAGGGAGAGGAAGATGAGGAGCGCCGGATTTTTCTCGGGGAGAAGGAAGAATGAGGGCATAGGTAGAAGGAAAGGAGGAGATTTTACCCCTTATAAACCCATCAACACGAAGATTAGTGTGAAAACGCGATATTAGCGCCACGCGTTGTAGAAGCGGGCATGGCAACTTCCCCGCGAAGGATACGCCACCTCGATTTCTACGTTCCCATTAAAATGGCACCTCGGTTCCACGCGATGCGGACCCACCAACATTCACACTGATAGAATATTTGTCAGTGACAAGACTAGACCTGGACTAACGTCAGGTTAAGTCACATACCAGTTTATGGCTCAGTTTGAAATCGAGCAACGGAAAACCATGATGAGATATTAACAGGTCCGCCTTATTTTGAGTCTCGGATCCTACTTTTTGTTTTGGAGTTTCAGGAACCCTTCAAGATTCTACAGCTGAAGAAGAATGAAGCTAGATGATAAAATCCGACTTTGGATCTTGGAGGCTTCTAGGGGCTACTATTGGGGATATACTTTCCGGGTATACCCACCGTTACTCACTGACCAGGGTAGCCCACTTCGGGTTAGAGCTATGCTTCATGGGCGGCCCAGTCAGGGAGAGCAGTTGGAAGCCCATCCGGCTACGGGAAATCCCAGAAGACTTACCGAATTAGGCCTGTAGGGAAACTTGTAGTCCAAGATGTACTATGTAACCGAATCTATATCGTAGCCAGATAGGAGTCTCATGTAACCCTAGGACCGGATGACTATATAAGCCGTCCTAGGGATCAGCCTTTAGGGCATCGACAATCAACCTCAACTCGCACAGGTGAAACCTCTCTTGTAATATATACTTCCGGCTCTGCCGATATTACTGGATTGCTAGCAGGAGTAGGATCCGTCCACCGCAGGCGTATTAAAACCTAGGTAAGCTTCTGTGGTCAATGTCCCGGACCATCGTACATTTCACACTCCACATCTTTCTATGCCCCGAGGCCCCCCTCGTGGCGTACTTGTCTTTAATCCGACGACAACTCTAGGAAAAGATTAGGATCCTTGTAGTGTCCCTAGCCTTTTGTTTTCTCAAAGAAGAAAAACTTTTGCCATCCCTACCCAGCGAACCGGTACAACCCCTAGGGATAGGCGATTATGATCTAGTGTTTCCGTCCCCACCGATCTGTCCCACCTTCGACAATCCTTGGTGGCCTTGGTAGATGAGATGAGGGATGTTTTCGGGATGGTGAAGCGGTGACGACATCCTGAAGTAAGAATACGGTCCTCCCTCTCTATCCTCGTTTCGGTGGTGCATCTAGCACTGGCAGAGGGCGCGCGGATTTGCTTCTCCGGAGGATCTCCTGAGATCCGGTCTTTTTTTTAATTGTTGGTGTGGTTCTAGGTCTATCTCTTCCAATGTTGCTTTCATGTATGTGTCCTTACTTCCCTTCTGTTCTTTCGGTGCTTGTACTCGTCTCTAGGTAGTTCAAGGACCTATTTTTAATTTTAATTTATTAATAGGTTGGTAGGTTTTCGCAAAGAAAAATCTTTTGCCAAAAATACTTTAGTATGTAACGATTTCCAAGCTCACGTGCTTGTGAGGTGAACGATAAACTTAAGTAGTCACAAATGCCAACAAGGCGTTCCTGCGATTTTTTCTTGAAAAGAGAATGAAAACGCACATTCTATCATAAAGAACTATTACGTTCCCCCGTGTCAAAATTTAAGTCGTTTTATTTATGTGTTTATAGTGTATGAGATGGCACTTTGGTCATAAATCTTCAAGAAAATATTTCACTTTAATATAATTAGCACACATTAAGAATGGCTATTTGAAAATGATTCTAGTAGTACTGTAAATTTAGCGTCGTGGTGGATGGTATTTTTTTTAAGTGTATGCTCAAGTCTAAGAGCATCTCTAGCAGATAACGCAAAACTCGGTACCGCAAACCTGTTTTGCGATAAAATTTATGTCTCGACAGAACAAATCCCCGATATTTAGACCGCAAAATAAAATATTTCAAAATTTTTATTTCGCCTTCTTCACAGAGTCATCTTCTCATGAGCGTGCAGATCGCTGGCGCACGCCCCTGCCCCTTCCCAGCCCCTGCGTGCGCGTGCGGCCGGCGAGCTGCAGCTGATGCAGACGGCCTCAGATGCCAGCTGATGCGTGCGGTGCATGCGCCTTTGTTGCGTGCATGCGGCCGGCCGGCCGGCACCTGTCTGCTGGTCAGCAATGATGGCTAAAAAATCAATAATTTATATCTTAAAAATTAACAGTAGATATATGGAATCGGATTTCTTCATATGTAATTGTAGACTGGTGCAGGGAATCGAGGCACCTCGCCGGAATCGAGCTTGGAGGGCGGCGGCGGCGCAGCCACCGGAGCCGGACGGGAGCAGTTGGTGGTTGATTTTCGGTGGAAGAAAACGTTGACCGCTTTGCAGTTTATTTCAAAAATAGTCTTCAAAACTGAATATATGCGGTACACAAGGACTGATATGGGGAGCTGCTATTTTTTTATGGTTTTAGCCACTTTTACAGGATATGTTCAGGTCATTTTTTGTCCTTTTTAGATTAATACTGTAGATTTTAGGAGTTCGACTAGATTCGCGGGCTAGAGATGGTCTAACTATGTTTGACTTGCAAAGTATAGCAGTTGAAGCCTTTCCCGTCAAATAAAAAACAAACAAAAAAGCAGGTGGTACCTTCCTAATCCTACAGCAATGCTGCTGCGTTTCTGACTCGCTGCTCCTCCGTACTCGGAAGCTAGTCTGCTAGTGGTGTGGTGGTCGGTGGGACACCGGCCGCCCTGCGCGGGGTTGGCATATATCCACCACGTACGGCACCACCTCCGCACTCATGTCTCCACATGCTGACACGCACCAACTTGGGTAGGCGGCTGGCAAACGGCTTTGGTTCGTTCGGTTTTTCTTTCGAGTATGCACGTATCCTCTACCAATTCTTCGGACGTTCTCCCATTTGCAGTACTACTGTAGTAGCTTACCAGGTGCTGCTGCACGCGGGTAGGTGCCATGACGAGAACAGTACTGCACTCTGCACCTGCACGCGGCTTTACGCTTTCAACTAACAAACTGACATAACGGAAGTAACGGTTACGAGCTAAAGGCTGAGCTACTGCGACAAGTTTGGTTCGCCGGCCGATGTTACGTAGCTTGCCTGGTAAGTCTTGCGCACAACTCTTAAGCTATAGGTTGCGTAATTGTTCCTTTCCTAGAACGCCGACGGTGGAAAAATAGAAAAAAAAAACTTCGTAGATAAACTATTTAAATTTTTTAATCTGGATGAAACTGTTTCATCCGAATAATTCCTTTGTGTAGCGTCATATGTTGAGACGTTACATTCTACAGTGTAACGTCTTATCTCGAGAAGTTACACGCCCTGCCGGCGGTGATAGATGGATTCATGTGGGTCTCTCGAGAAATGGTGTTACAGTCTACAGTATAACGCTTTGCCCTAGGGCCTAGGGTGTTACACTGTGCTTAGTAAAATTGGCCACGCCGGCTCTGCCTCGACCCACCCACTCCATTCGCAGCAAAACAGGAAGCCGGATAAGATGGTGGTGCCAGCGGTTCTTCCTCCCTTTTCCAATCCTCCTTAAGAAACAGGTAGATCTGAATCAAATCTCAGGGATCTTGAGCCCAATCCTCCGCCCATATATTCTGCCTCAATCCCCTCTATTTCATTTAAAAACTCACATTTTTCCTAATTTTGCTAGTTTAGAAAAACCCTAGTGAAAGGATCCTATGGGCACCTAGGGGGGTGAATAGGTGCTACTCCAAATTTTACTCTTTTTTAATTTAGGGTTTGACACAAAAGGTAAATTCTCTAGATTATGCAACTAAGGTGAATTTACCTATATGTCAACCTAGCACAAGAACTAAGCAAGAACTAGATAAGTAAAGTGCGGTAAAGGATAGAGGTAACCAAAGTGGAGCGCTCGGAGACACAAGGATTTGTTTTCTGTAGTTCCTTCCTTTTGAGGGGAAGTACGTCTATGTTTGGAGAGGAGGTGGTATCAAACCACCAACACCACGAGAGGCCTCTCTTGTTCTCCGATGAACCTCACCCCAAGGGGTTCGATTCACTTCTTTCACTATACGACAACCTTCAAGGTGGTAGCCGACACCTTTACAACAAGTTCGGGGCACACATCCACAACTTAATCGGAGGCTCCCAAATACAAGCAAGCTGTCAAACAATCAAAGACAAGCTTGTAAGAACCAAATCAAAACCTAGGGTTTCCAAAGAAACACTAGAGCATGGGAGGCCTCAAGTTAATGAGGGGAAAATGAAGATCTCTCTTGGTGAAGATGTAGATCAAGGCCTCCTCCTTCGACTCCCCAAAGATCAATGACTTTGGATGGTTGGATGAAGAGATCTTGTTGATTTGGTGGCTCAAATGGACATGGTGTTCTTGAGGTGGACGAGCAGCTGGAGGAAGGGGATAAGGTCCTCTATTTATAGCCCTTCGCACCAGTGAACCGTTTTCTCACCGTTGGAGAAGAGTCAGACCGGAGACTCCGGTCTGCACACCGGAGACTCCGGTCTACACCGGAGACTCTGGTCAATCTCCGGACCAGCCTCCGGACCATCAAACAGAATGACCCAGCCCACTTGGGAGCCAAGTGGACCGGAGACTCCGGTCCCTCTACACCGGAGACTCCGGCCTAAGGCACGGACCGAAGACTCCGGACCTACCTCCGGACTAAGCTCTGGACCACCTCTCTGGCTAACCCAGGCAGGAAAACAGAAGCCCCCTCCGGAGACTCCTGGGGAAACTCCGGACCACACCGGAGACTCTGGTCTGGAATTCCCAAGAGACAAGAAACTATGTAGGGAATGTTCCGCATGCCAATGGTCCTTTTCACTTTGTAAAATATCAACCTGTAGACAATAGCAAACTGTAAAACAGGGTCTAGTAGTTGTTACCAAACACCAAAAGTGATTATGACAGTAAATGTCCTTTCAATCTCCCCCTTTTTGGTGTTCGATGACAACTAGTAATTTTGCATGAAAAATAGTTTGCAATGACTTATGACAGAGTATGGACATGCTCCCCTGCCTATGTGCACACATATAAACATGGAAAGCAAGCATAGTAGGCAGAACATGGATAAAACACATAGTTCTCACATGAGTTACAATAATGTAGGAGCACCCACAGAGTCACACACAAATAGCAAATAGCGTCTCGCAAAAACATAATGCAAATAGATACGAAAGTCGAGATAGAAAATAAGAATCAAAGCCCAATCTCATGCAAATCCTGATGACAATGTCTTCTCCCCCTTTGGCATCGAGACACCGAAAAAGGGAAAAGACCTAAGCTAGCGCCCCAACGGATTAGTAGTCCTCGTCATCATCCTCCTTGTACTCCTCATCCATATCCTGATCCTCATCATCGTCATCATAGTCCTCATCACCATCTGGAGCTGCAGGCCCTTTGCCATGAGGGCGGGAAGAGGAGGTACCTTGGTACCCATACCCAGAAGTGACATCGAAAAAGGTCTTCCAATCCACCAAGCTACCATGTTGGGCATTCCATGCCCCAAAAGAGAGAGTGTAGTCTGACTCGGTGGATGGGTGAGTGCCATGCTCATCAGTGTACTCATCCCCACCTTCCTCATCATATGCTTCACCCTGAGCCCTGATCTCCTTGAGTAGTTTCTCTATGCGATGGTTGCTCTTGTAGGAGGCATGCTGCTACTTACGGATGCCCACATTCATGCAACATAGGGTCCTCTCCCAGAATGAGGCCTTCTTGACCTTCTCATGTACATAGTCCCGTGTCATGGGAGGAAGAGGTGCATTGGAAGCATTCTTCCTCTGAGCCCTAGGAGGAGAGGGGGCCCTCTCGGTATCTGAGATCTCCTCCTCCACATGGGCATGGGAGCGTCTTGGAGATACAAGAGTGTGCTCGGTAAGGTTGGGAGGCAAAGCAAGCGGAGAACCATGTTCCTGGGTGTTGATGAGTCTCATGACCAGTGGTGCATATGGTGGGGCCTTCTTGTATAGGATGGAATGGTACATCTCCTCAAATATGTAATCCATCACATCAATAGGATCAGCATCTGCATCGGGGCCAGCCATGTAAATCGTGTGGGTATGATACAGCAAGTTGACCAAACCACATCTGATGGCATCATCATTCCTAGCACTAGGGGAAATGGTCTGGCGGAAGATCCTCAACATCAGATTGTAGAGAGTCTTGAGTCCCTTGGACCCTCCCACAACACCCTCACTACCATATAAAGGGGCAAGCTTGTTCTTGTTCACCCCAAGAGATGATGAGTGCATGCGAACTCCAACATGAGTAGATACCCCCTAGAATGTCTCGAAGATGGCCTCAGCAAAGTCATAAAAAGTTGCAGAACAACGGTGGTTGCTAGTCATCCAAGTCATAGTCCTGGCTTGGTCAGTACCAAACACAACTATGGCGTAGAACTGCTACACAAGGGTGATGTTGTAGTCTTCACGGAGCTCCATCAAGTTGAAAAGCCCCAACTTCTCACTAATCCACAGTGCATCAGAGAAGTAGGGGCTCTTCCTCATCTTCTCAACACTCAAGTACTTCTGGGGGGCACACAGGGGATCTCTTGAGCACGTTGTAAATGTCTTTCATGAAGACAGCTTGCTCCTTCCTCCAATAGAATGGCTCATCACTGGTGCGAGACAAGGCATAGAAATTAGTCTTCCGCAGCTCACGGTACTCCTGCTTAGACATGCGGGCCAAAGATTGAAGGTTGTCGTATTTTTCCCTCTTGGCATGGTTCTCTTCCTCAACCCTTTCCTGCTCCTTCCGCATATAGGCTGCATCACGGGCTTGCTATCTACCGTTGGATGGGGGCACAATGTACTGACCCTCCGACTCATCATAGCGAGGATCCCCTCTCTTCATCTTGGCCTTGGTGCGAGGAGGACGACGGGAGCCAGAACCTATGAAAAGCAGCGAGGGAGATAACATGGAGGTAAGTATATATGTACCATGGAGGCAGCACAGGACTCTTGAGACCTTGCACGATATGTTAGATTCAAACCACACCGGAGTCTCCGTGGTCCACACCAGAGTCTCCGACTCAGACCGGAGTCTCCGGTCCAAGGGACCGGAGTCTTCGGCCCATGGGCTGAAGTCTCCGGTCAGGAGACTCGGGGGAAGATCAGGAAGGCTCCAATGGTGTTGAATCCAACATATCGGGCAGGGTAACAAGGGTAAAGTACTCAAGTGCACGCAAACAAGGAATTCCTGTGGCCAATACTAGTATCAATCCTCAAAAACAAAGCAAGGGAAGAACCCTAGGTGAGAAAAGAGGAGGATAGGTACCAGATCTATCCATGGGATTGATTCCACTGGTGGGAATCACCCAATGGTGGAAAGGAGATGATTGGCCGGCGGCACGGCGGATACCGGGGGCTTCTTGACCTCTAGGGAGGAGATTTGGGAGAGGAGGCGATGGCGTAGAGAGGGGAGGTGATGGCTCTGAGCATGGCGCCTAGAAAAATGCTGGAGCGATGATGATGTAGATCTCGTTGGGAACCCCAAGAGGAAGGTGTGATGAGCATAGCAGCAAGTTTCCCTCAGTATGAAACCAAGGTTTAATCGAACCAGTAGGAGCAAGGAAACACCCCAAAGGTGTTACTAGCTGAGCTTTGGCAGGGCACACTACCGGTGCTAGTAGCAACGTGGAGACCTGCACAACACAACCACAGAACTTTGTCCCCAACTTGCGATGAGGTTCTCAATCTCACCGTGTTTTGTGGAAAACAAAGGATTAAACGTATCGAATGGAAAGAAGTAAAAGTTTGCAGAAAGTAAACACAAAGCAGTAGAAGATTGTAGATTGTATGTAAAAGACAAGGACCGGGATCCATAGTTCACTAGAGGTGGCTCTCCTTAAGATAGATAACATGCTGGGTGAACAATTTACAGTGGGGCAATTGACAAACATCGAGAAAGCAATACATGCATATACTAATCATCTTGAGTCTTTGAGATTTGATTGGGCATTACAACATAATACATAGACCGCCATCCAACTGCATCTATGACTAATAATCCACCTTCAGGTTATCATCCGAACCCCTCCAATATTAAGTTGCAAGCAAGAGATTATTGCTTTACGAATTGCGTGTAAAGTAAAAAAATATGATTGTTCTATGAACAAAGGATTATTGTTTTCTCCCTAGTAGCAACAACACATCTAGTACCTTAGAGATTTCTATCACTTCCCCAGATTACCAGAGGCATGAACCCACTATCGAGGATAAATACTAACTCTTGGAGTTGCTAGCATCTACGTGGCCAAGATAGCTACTAACAACGGAAAGCATGCAAGATCACAAATAACAAAGACATGATAGAATCAATAATCAATCTGAAATAGCATCTCAATATCCATTGGATCCCCACAAACACAACATGTAGAATTACAAATAGATGATCTTGATCATGAACCGAGCTCACAAGATCTAAACATGAAAGCACAAAGGAGGAGAACCAGCCATCTAGCTACTACATGGATCCGTAGTCCAAGGATGAACTACTCACGCATCACACCGGAGGCTTGCATGGTGATGAAGAAGGCCTCCAGGGTGAATTCCCCTCTCCGGCAGGGTGCCGGGAAGAGCTTCAGATCCCTCCCGATCTAGGGATGGAGATGATGGCGGCTACAGACTATATCATGGATGTTTGATTGGGCCCTTAGGGTTTTCGTCCCGAGGGCAATATATAGTCGGAAGGGGAGGCCGAGGGGGTGCCTGGGCTAGCCACACCACCCCCGGCGCGGGCCAGGCCTGGCCGCGCGGCCAGGTGGTGTGGCCGCCCTCTGGCCCCTCTCCGTCTCATATTTTGGCACTTGATAACATCCGAAAAAATAGGCACTTTGGCTTTTGTCCCGACCAATTTCGAGAATATTCATTTTCTGACTTTCCTGGAACCAAAAACAGTAGAAAATATGCAGCTGGCACTGTGGCTCTTGTTAATAGGTTAGTCCAAGAAATCATATGAAAAGTACTTCCAAAGTTGGAACAAAACACAAGAAAGTGGATAAAACCAAGCATGGAACATCAAAAATTATAGATACATTTGCAATGTATCAACATCCCCAAGCTTAACTCCTGCTCGTCCTCGAGTAGGTAAGTGATAAAAAGAAAGATAATTTTTGAGGTGACATGCACCATGAAAGACTTGATCAAAGTATTTGCAAAACATTCAAAGCTGGGATCATAGTACTTCAATCATAACATGAAAGACAAAGTTCTAGCAATAAGCAAAGAAACTATGATGCAACATGAAAAGGCACAAACAAAATATTCATGAATAACAATGCTTTGCTAGACGTTTGTTTGTTTCACATAAAGAAAACATAGCATAATAGTATTCAGCTTGTCCCTCAATAGAGTAGAAAATATAAATGCGTAGGACACCTTCAATGTTCAGAAGAGTGACTAGATACAATAGTTTAAAACAAGCAATATCAAAGTATGCATCAATCACTAGTCTTGGGGCAATGCACATAGAACTAAGAATGGCCACTATGCTCTCAAAGTAGGTGCATAAAGATAGAAGGTGGAGACTCAAAATAATGGTGGAAGAAAGGCCTTTGTAAAAGGAAGTAGGGATTCAAGTCTCATAAAGAGCTTCCAAAAATTATGGTACTTATAACTTTCAGCTCTCATTGCCCCTATCATAAGCATCTTGAAGTGATTAAGGTTAAAGTGAACAAACTATGGTGTACATGCTTAACGAAGTATAAGTTAGAAATCTCATGTCCCTTGTATACGAGGGCCGCTCCTCATGCTACTCAAGTTTAGTCACCGGTAAGTTCTTGTCATTGTAAGTATATGTGTATCATAGAGAACCGCCAACGGGGTACCCCTTGCCCGATGATACGGAAGAATCCCCATATCAAAATGACAAGGAAAGCAGACAACGAGCATCTCAGCATTCTTCTTATTTACCATGGGAATATGGTGCGTTTTTCTCTCTTTCCTCTTTTCATAGTATCTTTTTTTCTTTTCTCTTTTTTTTCAATATAGGACTCTTTTTTATAAGAAGAATGCTTCATAGACATCTCATTATGGTTACGCTGCAGGTTTCCACCATGTCAGCATGGATTAGACCAGCGGCCCAGGCGTTTCTCTAACACATATACATAACTCCATAGACTTACAAGCTCCCCTTTCATTTCACACCGTCGAAATCCATATACAAAAGAGCATGACATCAACTAGGTTCAAGTACCAAGTGCAATGTTGAAAGCGTTCCCCATGAAAGCATGGTTCTGCTAATTCCCAACAAATAAGTGCAAGGATATACAACATAGACGACACAATGGTTCAAGTTTATTAAGGGCAAGAAAAGTAAAGTGTGCCATCAAGTTCGTTAGAGCTTTAATCACTAGTTTTCTCATAACAAGTTTAATTTGGAAGGTAAACAAAAGCATGAATATACTTGGAATAGCATAAGCTAGTAGGTAGGTATGGTGGACTCTTTGGAATAACTTGGTTTAGGGAGTTGGATTCATGAGTGGAACTCATACTTGGTGGTGGAGGCTAGCAAAAGACTGGGAGCGACAAACTAAGAGAGCTATAATGGCCATAATCATGCAGAGCGACAAACATCATTGATCAAAGCATAAAGTGATACTACAAGTTGAAAACTAAAGGATCATAAAGGCTATGGTGACTTGAGATAGTCATAACATGGTGTGATCATGCGCCAAGTCAACCCAAATAAAGCTTCAAAGGAGAATATCACTATACTATGCTTTAATATGCTAAAACAATGCATGATTCATACAAGGCACATTAAGCAATCTCAATTGTTTATAACAAGTCATGCTACAGCAAAGAATACTAAGCATAAAGCCAAAACAATATCAAGCATGGCATAACAAAGCATAGACCACAGTAAAAAACAAGCTCTTTTTACCACATAAGCATGAACTTTCCCACTCTTTTCCAAACCAAACCATACTATTTGCAAACCAATGTATGAAAGAGGGGGTACAACCAATTTATTCAGAAAACTAAGCAAACCAAAGAAAACGAAAAACCAAAAAGAAAAAGAAGATGCTCCAAAAAAAACACAACTTTGCATGAAACAATAAAAATGAAGCGTTTGGAAGAAACCTGAGATTTTTATTAATGAAGAAGGGGAGGCCTTGGGCATCCCCAAGCTTTAACGCTTGTACTTCTTGGATATTTCGTCGGGTGACACAGATGGCATCCCCAAGATTGAGCTATAGTCCATCCTTCATCTCATTACTCATTCCTTCCATACACCTAACATTTTTCCTTCATACAAAACTTCACACAATCTTTATTAGCAACATTAGTGCACTCAAGATAAATAAGTCTTAAGGTTTAGTTCTAACACGAAATAAACTTCCATTAAAACACTAGATATTGTAGCACTTCCCTCAAAAAGCTCAATTCCCCAAAAGAACTCAAAAAGGAACCAACAAGAAGCAAATGCAGAAATCTGTCAAAACACACCAGCAGGTAAAGACGAATTTTTTATAAGACCTTCTGTTGCTCAAATAAAAAAGTATTTAACTAACGAAAGTTAGATAACAACCTGGGGCAGAAGCACAAAAATTGACGCCTCAAAAAGACGTTCCGAGATTTTACACGAATTTTTACGGTGAAGCACAGAAATCTGTTTCGGGACAGCAACTTTCCCAATCATTACTTTTCTCTCATTAGAGGTTACTCTTGGCACAAAAAGCAAATAAAAAGGATAAGGAGAGGTTATTACAGAGGTAATAACTTCCAAGACTCATCTAAAACTTTTGGGTTATCTCCCAATAAGTACTTTTCTTTAACGCCTTTAAGTTAGGCATAAGAAGCAAAGAAAGAATCAAGTGTTCTCAAATGAAGAAGCATTAAGACCAAATTTTGTTTTCATAGGAGAAGCAAAAAAAATCTTTTCTCTCTTTTTAGGGAAGTGTTACCTTTCTTGAGTGGGATTTGATATTTAGTGGTGCCTTCTTTCATATCAATGATGGCACCAACAGTTCTAAGAAAATGTCTTCCCAAAATAATAAGACAAGAAGCATTGTATTCAACATCCAAAACATAGTAATCAACAGGGACATAGGAATTGTTAACCATAATAAGAACATCATTAACACTCCCCATGAGTTTCTTTTTAGCATTATCATCAAGTGGGACATTCAAATAACAATCTTCAAGTGGAGGCAAATCAAGCATATCATAAATCCTTCTAGGCATAATAGAAACACTACTATCAAGATCACATAAAGCTTTGAAATCAAAGTCATTCACTTTCATATTAATGATGGGTCCCCAACCATATTATTGTTTTATAGGAATATAAGCTTTATGTTTCATCTTTTCTTCTTTAATCTTTATGAGAGCATCGGTAATGTGTTTTGTAAAAACCATGTTCATAGCACTAGCATTAGGACTTTTAGCAAGCTTTGGTAGGAACTTAATAACTTCAGAGATATTGCAACCATCAAGATCAAAATCAACTTTATCATCTAAAGTAGTAGAACTATTACTAGCCTCAACACTAGTGGTGGTGATAGTAGAAAAACTAATGTTTCTAGCAATTTCATCTTCTCTTTCCCACTTAGCATGTAATTCAGCTAATAATCTAACATTTTCATCAATTCTTACTTGTATAGCATTAGTAGCTGCAAAGGGATTGTCATTAGTTTCAGGTTTAGCAGCCATTTTATTCAAAGAAGATTGAGCTTCAGCCAAAGATGCTATATTTACTTTAGAATTAGAGAGTTTTTCCTCAATAGTTTTATTGAAAGTAGTTTGTTTACCAATAAACTATTGAAGCATAACTTCAAGTTCAGAGGGAGAACTCTTATTATTGTTGTAAGAATTTCCATAAGCATTACCATTGTTGGGAGGATATGGCTTATAATTGTTGTTACCAATTTTTTTCCTATAAGCATTATTACCATAAGCATTGTTGCCAAAATTGTTATTTCTTATGAAGTTCACATCAACTTGCTCTTCTTGAGCAACCAAAGAGGCTAAAGGAACATTATTTGGATCAATATGGGATTTCCCATTAACAAGCATAGACATAATAATATCAATCTTATCACTCAAGGAGGTGGTTTCCTTAACAGAATTTACCTTCTTACCTTGTGGAGCTCTCTCAGTATGCCATTCAGAATAATTAACCGTCATATTGTCCAGAAGTTTTGTTGCAGCACCCAAAGTGATGGTCATAAAGGTACCTCCAGCAGCAGAATCCAATAGGTTCCTTGAAGAATAGTTCAATCCTGCATAAAAAGTTTGGATGACCATCCAAGCAGTTAGTCCATGAGTGGGACAATTCTTTACCAAAGATTTCATTCTTTCCCAAGCTTGAGCAACATGCTCATTATCAAGTTGTTAAACTTCATTATTTCACTTCTCATGGATATAATCTTAGCAGGAAGATAGTATTTTCCAATAAAAGCATCTTTGCACTTCGTCCAAGAATCAATACTATTCCTAGTTAAGGAATTCAACCATTCTTTAGCTTTTCCTCTCAAAGAGAAACGAAACAATTTCAGCTTAATAATATCACCATCTACATCCCTATGCTTTTGCATCTCGCAAAGTTCAACAAAGTTATTTAAATGGGAAGCAACATCTTCATTACCAATACCAGAAAATTGTTCTCTCATAACAAGATTGAGCAAAGCAGGTTTTATCTCAAAGAAAGTATCTTCACGCACAGGTGGAGCAATAGGTGTGCTCATAAAATCATGGTTGTTGGTGCTAGTGACGTCACACAACTTAGTGTTTTCAAGAGTAGTCATTTTTTTGGGTTTTCAAATAAGAAAGCAAACTTGTAAAACTAATTGTTTTTGTGTTTTTTGCTAACAAAACAAGCAAACAAAGCAAAAAGAAACTAAGCAAAACAAAAATAACAAACTAAAGAGATTGGTTATGAGGGACTCCCCTTGTGAAGATGTCCTTGACTCCCCGGCAACGGCGCCAGAAAAATGCTTGATGGCTCTGAGTATGGCGCCCAGAAAAATGCTGGAGAGATGATGATGTAGAGCGAGTTGGGAACCCCAAGAGGAAGGTATGATGAGCACAACAACAAGTTTCCCTCAGTATGAAACCAAGGTTTAATCGAACCAGTAGGAGCAAGGAAACACCCCAAAGGTGTTACTAGCTGAGCTTTGGCAGGGCGCACTACCGATGCTAGTAGCAACGTGGAGACCTGCACAACACAACCACAGAACTTTGTCCCCAACTTGCGATGAGGTTGTCAATCTCACCGTGTTTTCTGGAAAACAAAGGATTAAACGTATCGAATGGAAAGAAGTAAAAGTTTGCATAAAGTAAACACAAAGCAATAGAAGATTGTAGATTGTATGTAAAAGACAAGGACCAGGATCCATAGTTCACTACAGGTGGCTCTCCTTAAGATAGATAACATGCTGGGTGAACATGACAAACATCGAGAAAGCAATACATGCATATACTAATCATCTTGACTCCTTTGAGATTTGATTGGGCATTACAACATAATACATAGACCGCCATCCAACTGCATCTATGACTAATAATCCACCTTCATGTTATCATCCAAACCCCCTCCAGTATTAAGTTGCAAGCAACAAATTATTGCTTTACGAATTGCGTGTAAAGTAAACAATACGATTTTTCTATGAACAAAGGATTGTTGTTTTCTCCCTAGTAGCAACATCACATCTAGTACCTTAGAGATTTCTGTCACTTCCCCAGATTACCAGAGGCATGAACCCACTATTGAGCATAAATACTAACTCTTGGAGTTGCTAGCATCTACTTGTCCAAGATAGCTACTAACAACGGAAGGCATGCAAGATCACAAATAACAAAGACATGATAGAACCAATAATAAATCTGAAATAACATCTCAATATCCGTCGGATCCCCGCAAACACAACATGTAGAATTACAAATAGATGATCTTGATCATGAACGGAGCTCACAAGATCTAAAGATGAAAGCACAAAGGAGGAGAACCAGCCATCTAGCTACTACATGGATCCTTAGTCCAAGATGAACTACTCACGCATCACACCGGAGGCTTGCATGGTGATGAAGAAGGCCTCCAGGGTGAATTCCCCTCTCCGGCAGGCTGCCGGGAAGAGCTTCAAATCCCTCCCGATCTAGGGATGGAGATGACGGCGGCTATAGACTCTTTCGTGGATTTTTTATCGGGCCCTTAGGGTTTTCGTCCCGAGGGAAATATATAGTCGGAAGGGGAGGCCGAGGGGGTGCCTGGGCTGGCCACGCGGCCAGGTGGTGTGGCCGCCCTCTGGCCCCTCTCCGTCTCGTATTCTGGCACTTGATGACATCCGGAAAAATAGGCACTTTGGCTTTTGTCCCGTCCAATTCCAAGAATATTCATTTTCTGACTTTCCTAGAACCAAAAAGAGCAGAAAACAGCAGCTAGCACTGTGGGTCTTGTTAATAGGTTAGTCCAAGAAATCATATGAAAAGTACTTCCAAAGTTGGAACAAAACACAAGAAGGTGGATAAAACCAAGAATGGAACATAAAAAATTATAGATACATTTGCAATATATCAGGAGGACGGGGGTGGATGAATGAAACTGATGTTTTAGTTCACCCCGTCCTCCCTTTAAGTGGACAGAATCCGTCCGGACTGGAGACTCCGGTATACAACGGAGAATCCGGCCCACACCAGAGACTCCGGTGTGAACACACCAGAGACTCCGGTCCTCCTCGACCAAAAACTCCAAGGTATGTGTATGGGGACATATTAGATAGATAGAGTATTCAGGACAGAGAGATGGCTTGGGTTAAGATGACATACTGTGAAAAGTCAAGAAAACCACATAAATCTATTCAAATGTTCATCAATGCGCCAAAAAAATCCAAACTAAGAACCAACTTATCAAATGAGATGAGTGTGGTGGCCGAAGCCACCATGTAGGAGTTTGTGGCATGACACCGCGAAGAATTATCCTTGGGTCCATAGCCACTACTCATCAATGACGCTCACATATCACTAAATGATACTAAGAGGATTGAATTTCTTGATGTTGGCATTAATGGGGGAGGGATAGTCCAATGAATTAGAACCGCACTCCCCCTATCTCCATGCCTGCACCTACACCAAATATGGGTCAAGACATAGGTGAGTATGCAAGGTAATCAATTCAAGCTCTAGAATCCATGATATTTAGTTCATCACTCAAATAACAAAACCTTGCTTCATCAAGTGGCTTCGTGAAAATGTTGGCAAGTTGGTCTTTGGTTGACACATATGATAGCTCAATATCACCTCGAGCAACATGATCTCTAATGAAGTGATGACAAATCTCAATATGCTTTGTTCTTGTATGGTCCACTGGGTTATATGCAATCTTGATAGCACTTTCATTGTCACATAGAAGAGGCACTTTGTCACAATGGACACTGTATTCCTTTAAAGTTACCTCATCCATAGCAATTGTTTATAAGCACTAGCAGCTGCCACATACTCGACTTCAGCGGTGCAAAGAGATATACAATTTTGCTTCTTAGAATACCAACACACCAAGGACCTCCCAAGGAATTGGCAAGCCCTAGAGGTTGATTTTCTATCATCCTTGTCACCAACCCAATCCGAATCCGTGTACCCACAAAGAGAGAAAGTTGAGCCCCTAGGATACCAAATACCATAGTTTGGGGTATGAAGCAAATATCGAAAGATTCTCTTGACTGCCATCAAATGGCTTTCTTTAGGATACGCTTGATATCTTTCACACACTCCTACACTCAACACAATATCAGGTCTAGATGCACAAAGGTAAAGCAGATAGCCAATAATGGACCGGTATACCTTTTGATCCACATCTTTACCATTTGGGTTTAGTTCAAGATGAGTTTTTGTTGCCATGGGAGTGGGAGCTCCATTTAGGTCTTTCATGTTGAATCTTTTAAGCATATCTTGAGTATACTTGGCTTGGTTGAAGAATGTTCCTCCTCTCACTTGCTTGATCTCAAAACCAAGAAATACTCTCAATTCTCCCATCATAGACATCCTAAACCTCTCAGTCATAAGCTTTGAGAATTCATCATTAAAAGCTTTGTTAGATGAGCCAAAGATAATATCATCTACATAAATTTGGCATACAAAAAGCTCCCCATTGACCTTCTTAGTAAAAAGAGTGGGATCGATTTTCCCAACCTCAAACCCACGATCTAACAACAACTCTCTAAGGTGCTCATAACACGTGCGTGGGGCTTGCTTGAGCCCACAGAGTGCCTTATCGAGTTTGTAGACGTGGTTTGGAAAGTTGGGATCCTCAAACCCCACGGGTTGTTTCACATAAACCAACTCATCCAATGGACCATTAGGAAATGCACTTTCTACATCCATTTGTTGTAGTTTAAATTTATGATGTGCCGCACAAGCAAGAAGGATACGGATGGACTCAAGGCGAGCCACGGGTGCATAAGTCTCTCCATAATCAATGCCTTCAATTTGAGAGAACCCTTGTGCAACCAATCTTGCCTTGTTCCTTATCACAATTCCATGCTCATCTTGCTTGTTATTGAAAATCCACTTGGTGCCTATAACATTGCGGCAATCTTTTGGCTTTTCCACTAACTTCCATACTTTGTTTCTCTCAAAGTTGTTGAGCTCTTTGTGCATTGAATCCAACCAATCCGAATCTTCAAGAGCTTCCCATACTTTCTTTGGTTCCACCATGGAAATGTGTGCTTGGTGCTCACCAAAGTTCTTTAATTGAGCTCGAGTAGATATCCCTCTTATTATATCTCCTACCACATTCTCAAGAGTGTGGTCTCTTAATTCCAAAATTCTATCCATTCTATCTTGGCGACGAGTTTCAATTTCCTTGTTGTTTCTTGGGGGAATCACTTTATCATTTTGGTCCCCGTCATGACCATTAACTTGACCTTGATCATAATTGGAAATATTCTCTTCTATAGGTAGCAAAGATTGACCTTGGTCTTGATCAAGCCCACAACTGGCCAGGTGTTCAGCTGTTCTTATGGCAGTTTGTACAAATCTTGCTTGTGTAATGGCCTTAGCACCAATGGACATCCTAGCAAATGGAGACTCAGTCACCTCTTTGCTGGAGGCATCTTCTTGATCAGTAGGTTGAGGGTCCACAACTTGTTCTTGACATGGGTCATTGTCCCCCTCGATAGGAGCTTGTTGATGTTGTGAAGATGAGGGCTCCACTTGAGTAGAGCATAGTTCTTCTCGATCCGCCATAAGGGGTTCCTCAATAGGGGGAATGAAGCCCGCACCCATTCTTCCTATGGCTTCCTAAGGCATTTCATCATCTACATCACAATCATCAACACGCCCCGCTTGGGGACCATCATATTCTTCAAAAACCACACTACAAGATTCTATGACAACTCCAGAGAGCTTGTCATAGATTCTGTAAGTATGGGATTCGAGACCATAACCAACAAAAATACCTTCTAATGCTTTGGAATCAAACTTGGACAAACGGATACCCTTAATGCGATAGAAACACTTACAACCAAACCCCTGGAAGTATGAAACGTTGGGCTTGTTACCGGTAAGGATTTCATATGGAGTCTTGACCAATTCTTTGCGGAGGTAGAGACGGTTTGATGCATGGCATGTGGTGGAAATTGCTTGAGCCCAACGATTCTATGGAGATTTAAACTCCGCCAACATGGTCCTTTCCATATCAATAAGAGTCCGGTTCTTCCTCTCAGCTACACCATTTTGTTGAGGGGTATATGCAGCGGAATATTGATGTTTTATTCCCTCATCACTAAGAAATACATTCAATGCGTAGTTCTTGAATTCGTACTGTTGTCACTTCTTATTGTTAATACCAGGACATTGTTTTGGCGTTGAGCCATGTTGATGAAGTCAATGAAGTTCTCTTGGGTCTCACTTTTTAGCTTGAAGAAATATACCCAAGTGTATCTTGAGTAGTCATCAACAATCACTAGACAATATTTCTTCCCACTAAGGCTTGCATGAGATGGGGGACCAAAGAGATCCACATGAAGGAGCTCCAAGATCCTCTTGGACTTGATGTAGTTCTTTGGCTTGTGGGGAGAATCATGCATCTTTCCTTCAACACATGCCCTGCAAACACGATCGTTGGCAAAGCAAATATTTTCTTTTAGTCCAACAATATGACCATCCTTGTGGAGGCTTTGCAAAGTTCTCATGTTGACATGGGCTAGGCGGTGATGCCATAGCCAACCCATGTCGACCTTTCCGAATAAGCACATCGGACTTGTAGTGGTTTTCCCAGAGAAGTCCACCACATACAAGTCATCTTCGACGTACCCAATGAAAGCAACCTTTAGAGACTTTCTCCACAAGAGGATCACAATATCACCATCAATAAAGACGGCAAAACCCATCTTTCCTAGAGCACGGACTGAAATTAAATTATATCCAAGGGTCTCAACAAGCATGACATCCAAGAGAGTGATATCGTGTGCAACCACAACTTTGCCCAAACCCATTACCTTAGACTTTGATTTGTCGGCATATGTCACAGATATTTGATCAACATTTGGTCTCAACTCCTTGACACTAGACGCGCTTCCGGTCCTATGACTTGTGCATCCACTATCAAGCACCCATTTTGCCCCTCCGGAAGCATAGGTCTACAAAATATCAAACTATTTTTTAGGTACCCATTTTTCAATGGGTCCTCTTTTGTTAGCAACAAGGGTCTTGGGAACCCAAATAGACCATGCAATATAACCATCAAATGGGCCAACATATTGTGCATACACATCACCATAATAATCACGCATTAAGACATAGTGAGGGTTAGCTCTACCCGCAAAATCATCATGAGACATAGTTTTGGCACTTGTGGTCTTACTTTCCACAATGACCTTGTTCTTTTCTTGGGCAGGCTTGACCTTCTTCTTCTTCTTGTTCTTTTTCTTCTTGGCTTTAGAGACAACTCCAATGCCCCCTTTTTCACCATTTGACATTTTCTTGTTTAAGAGGTCATCAATAGACTTGTTTGCTTTGGGAAAGGAGGTCTTCGCTAGCTCCCCCTTCAACCTAGCATGTTCTTCAAGAGTATTTGTACAACTAGAAGGAATGAACGTACTAGGTGAGGGAGTATTGATCAATTGAGTTTGAAGCTTTTCACAAGACTTTGTGAGTGATAAGAGTTCACTTTCCAAGGCTTTGTGAGCCTTGTCAAGTGTCCTAAAGTCCTCGGCAAGTTTTTCATGAACAACATCAAACTCAATCTTGTCCTTTTTAGCATTTTTGTATTTAGCAATAGCATGATCACGTTCCTTGATGAGTTTATTAATAATGAGATCATTAGCTTCATCAAGACCCTCTAGTTTAGTTTCAAGAGATATTCTAGTTTCTTGTTCTTCTTCTAGAGCATTATTAAGAGCTTCTACCTCAATCATGTGCTCTCTTCCTAATTGGTATCTCTCATCTAGAAGTTCTTGTGTGTGTGTGAAAGTTGATTTATGAGGTCCACAACATGTTTCTTGTGTTCCCCTTGCAAGTTATTCATGAACACATCAAAAGCAACTAATTCCTTTTGACCTCAAGAGATAACTCATCATCAAAATCAGCATTGATTAAGGAGGTGGAGTGTGATGATGATAATACCTTCGTTCCTCTTGCCATAAGGCAAGTGACGTTCTTGTTGGAGATATTCTCATTTGGAGAGTCGAAGAGTGAGAATGAAGGAGTAGAGGTAGTGGCAAGAGCCGCCACACCATTTGATGTATCCTCTTCTTCCTCTTCATCATCATCATCAGAGGACAACTCTTCATGTGTGATCAAGACAATTTATCCTGGCTTCTTGTTGGTTGAGTTCCTTTTGATGAAGGGTTTATTGTAGGGAGCTTTGGAGGTCTTCTTCAACACAAGTTTACCACCATGATCTTCTCTTTTCTCATAGGGACAAGCTGCAATGAAGTGATAGCGGTCACCACAGTTGAAATAGGTTCTCAACTTGGACCCATTATCTCTTGTCCCATTGGGGTTGTTTCTTCGTTGCATTTCCATCTTGGCCTTGGCGGGATCTTTCCAAAAGTTTCTTGCATAGAAGGCCATGTATTCACCATGAGCAACCTTGACATCTTCGGGGTGGTTCATTGAAAGTCCCTCATCACTTCCTTCATCTTCATCATACTCCACAACCTTGGCCTTTAAGGCAAGATTGACACCGCTACTCATTCCAATGGCACGAGCGCGTGCGTCTTTGGCATTCTTGGCAGCAACCTTGAAGGCAGCCATCTCTTGCATCACTTCATTGGAGGTCATGAGATGGTAGTTGTGTCTTCCTTGGAGACTCTTCAAGTCAGTAGGCTCGAAAGGCATGAGTGCACTCACATACTTCCTCTTGATCCATGCATCATCAATGTGAGAGGCACCAACATTCCTGAAGGCGGTGGCTGTGGATTTGAGTCTTCGATACATGTCTTCATGATCCTCACCATCCTTCATGAAGAAACCTTCGGCCTCATTGCTTAAGGCATCATATCTATTTCTTCTCATACTCTCATTGCCAACAAACAAGTCAATGAGAGCATCCCAAGCTTCCTTGGCGGTGTTGTAGTGGTCAATGTGGGGAAAATCCTTTGGCCCCACTCCAAGTTGGATCATGTGCAAGGCAGTCGCATTGAGTTGGCTATTGACCACTTCTCTTCTAGTCAAGTTGGTTGGATCCTCAATTTTGATTCCTTCTTCAATAATATTCCACAAATCAATGCAAGAGCTAAGCACATGATATTTCATTAAAACTTGTCATTGAGCAAAAGTATGTGCAGCTAACTTAGGTGGGTCTCCTCTATTATTTATATGTGGATGAGGGATAGGAGGGTCGGGAGAGTACCATCCGGGAACCGCATGGAACTCTTCCTTCCCATCACCCTTTTTGGTGGTGGAGTTAGTGGAATTATGTTCATCCCCCACCACTTCCTCCAAAGGCTTAGCCTTTGGGTTAGGTGGTGTTTCCTTTGGAGAGGGAGGAGGTGAGGTTTGCTTATCCCTAACAAGTTGCTCAACGAGTTGGTGCAACTGTTGGATTTCATTGCCCAAGGTAGAGCTCAAGCTTGTTTCCAACTTCTTGAGATCTACCGTAGTCACTGAATGGCTAGCCTCACTTTCTCCCTCCCCGGTGGTGGCCATAATCTCTTAGGCGGTTAAGCCAGAATAAAGAGCCGAGGCTCTGATACCAATTGAAAGGATCGTGTGGGCACCTAGAGGGGGCGGTGAATAGGTGCTACTCCAAATTTCAATCTTTTTCAATTTAGGGTTTGACACAAAAGGTAAATTCTCTAGATTATGCAACTAAGGTGAATTTATCTATATGTCAACCTAGCACAAGAACTAAGAAAGAACTAGATAAGTAAAGTGCGGTAAAGGATAGAGGTAACCAAAGTGGAGCGCTCGGAGACACAAGGATTTGTTTCCTGTAGTTCCTTCCTTTTGAGGGGAAGTACGTCTACGTTTGGAGAGGGGGTGGTATCAAACCACCAATGCCACAAGAGGCCTCCCTTGTTCTCCGATGAACCTCAGCCCAAGGGGTTCGATTCACTTCTTCCACTATACGGAAGCCTTCAAGGTGGTAGCCGGCACCTTTACAACAAGTTCGGGGAACACATCCACAACTTAATCGGAGGCTCCCAAATACAAGCAAGCTGTCAAACAATCAAAGACAAGATTGTAAGAACCAAATGCAAACCTAGGGTTTCCAAAGAAACACTAGAGCATGGGGGCCCTCAAGTGAATGAGGGGGAAATGAAGATCTCTCTTGGTGAAGATGTAGATCAAGGCCTCCTCCTTCGATTCCCCAAAGATCAATGACTTTGGATGGTTGGATGTGTTGGGGTTCCGCGTATGAAAACAATAAAATTTTACCCTACGCCCCTGAACCCCTGAAGCTGCCATGACCTATCTATTAGTAATACAGTAACGGGAGAGGCTTTTTGCGAACTTACCCTTGAAGACCAAAAATCGTTGTCAACACTCAGGACAGCGTGGTTGATGTAGACGAGCCGAAGCCGACCTCAAGGTCGTGATGAAGCCCTTGCGCTCCCGTGGCTCCAACGACCAGAGTGCCTCAAGTGCGAAACCACGCGGGGAGTTACACACGTCCGGTGCCTGACGATGACTCCCGCTTCCCCGATCCAGCAGTAGTTGCGGTAGTAGAGCTCCCGGATCCGAATCCCGCAGCGCGACGGCGCTCCATGGTGAAGATGTCCCTCGCTTGCGCAGTCCAGACTTGGGACCACGGTCACGAGAGAGAGAGAGGGAGAGAGAGAAAATATCAACTAGAGGTTCTCCCAAAACTTAGAAGACCTTTATTGATTATTGGTGTATTTTATTTGGCCAAATACCCCCACTATATATAGGGGGAGGGGAGGTACTACCTCCTCAAAGTCCCGGGGCAGGACTAAAGGAGAGGAGGGGGAGGGGTGGCCGCCGGCCACCCTAGTGGGCCCCGCGCGGGGGCCTAGGCCTAGGCGGCCAGCCCCCTTGCCCCTTCTTCCTCTCTCCTTTCCCTAATGGGCCATCTCCCTCCGGAAATTGGCCCATTAAGCCTTTGACCATTAAATTGATTTTTCTCTTTATTAAATAATTATGAAGAAATGATTAAATCAACATTTAACATTCATTCACATATTATTCAATCTCCGTGGCCATGGAACACCTTCCACCTCCACTCCGGACAACCTCCAGATTTACCGAAACCCTTCCGGTTTTCTCCCTACTTTTCTTCGGTGATTCCACCTATCCTATAAACACTCTCTAAGCATCATCAAGCCCTTAAGAGTGATACCCCACGGTTCGAGAACACTCCATACATGGTCGGGACACTCCCGCACCAATGATCGACAGAGGGAACTGGATGGCCATGTGACCCTTGTGCGTTTCACGAAGATCTTTCATCGTTTTAACCAGGATAGTCATGTCTTATTCCCTTTGTCACTTGATATTAGAATTGTCTGAGATATGATCAATGACATCACCATGTCGTGTTCAATCTCGTTACCGAACAATGCTACTTGACTCGTTTCGACAAGTGATATCCTTGTGATCAAATCACACGCTGCGCAGCTATTGGATATAGCCTCCCCGAGTGGGCCCCTGAGTATCTTCCCGTCACATGGACGGACAAATCCCACTCTTGACATATATTGAATCAACGGTTTCCTTCGAGTACCTGAACACACCTTTATAACCATTGTATTACCAAGTGGCTCTTGATGCTATCAAAGCACTCTCGGGAGACAGTGATTGATATAGCCTCACGGTCTAAGGAATAGTCTACGAGGATCCATTTCTAATCATCGTAACTTGAGACTCGTGACATGATCGGGTCACGATGTTTAGGTTGGGTATTGGTTGATCATCTCATTCTCAGAATGAGATGACCTCATTTCCAACTGGCATAATTGCCACATGATCAGGAAACATGATCATCAGTTGACCAATGAACCAGTGACTAGAGTTTCACTGGGAACCCCTGGTTGTTTGTAATCACACGTGTATTGATGTTTCCACTCAATACAGTTATAGCATGATATAAAAATTAATCATAAACTATATGAAATATGATAATAGTCCTTACTACCATTTGTCTCTAGGGCATATTTCCAACAGGATGAAGAGATCTTGTTGATTTGGTGGCTCAAATGGACATGGTGTTCTTGAGGTGGATGAGCAGCTGGAGGAAGGGGATAAGGTCCTCTATTTATAGCCCTTCGCACCAGTGAACCGTTTTCTGACCGTTGGAGAAGAGTCAAACCGGAGACTCTGGTCTACACCGGAGACTCCGGTCAATCTCCGGACCAGCCTCTAGACCATCAAATAGAATGACCCAGCCCACTTGGGAGCCAAGTGGACCGGAGACTCCTATCCCTCTACACCGGAGACTCCGGCCTAAGGCACGGACCGGAGACTCCGGACCTACCTCCGGACTAAGCTCCGGACCACCTCTCTGGCTGACCCAGGCAGGAAAACAGAAGCCCCCTCCGGAGACTCCTGGGGAAACTCCGGACCACACCGGAGACTCTGGTCTTGGCAGACCGGAGACTCCGGTCTAGAATTCCCAAGAGACAAGAAACTATGCAAGGAATGTTCCACAGGCCAATGGTCCTTTTCACTTTGTAAAATATCAACCTGTAGACAGTAGCACACTGTAAAACAGGGTCTACTAGTTGTTACCGAACACCAAAAGTGATTATGACAGTAAATGTCCTTTCACCTAGTTCATCCAAAAATATTGGAATTTGTATGCACTATTGATGTTATAGGATTGGAATATAACTTGTGTGAGTATGGATCTACATGTATACATACATGGGTGACCTAGAATTTCTCACATATACATACATTTTCTACTCACTAACACATGTTATTGGATAGAAATATTGCTATATGGAACATGTTAAGGGATTGGAATATATAAAGTTTAAGTTCTTATTGTTTGTAATGTTTCAAATATATGGGATGGCAATTCTCAATCCTCACTACGATGTTAAACACCAGGCCTTCTTGATGTCGGAGAAAAATATGGTAGTAGAAAGTAATTTGTTACTTCATATTGTTTTGCTTTGTTATAATGGTTATGTTATATTCTAGCTTCTATGTTTGCAGAAACTTGGACCCCTCCGACTGAGGTGTCATGATTCAGTGCTGGATGACTTGGCTTCTCCATCGGCATTCCCATGAAGTCACGCCTTGCATAGTGAGCAGAACGGGTTCCTTGGATCTGGTTGACACTGAGGGCACATAGACGTGCGAGAGCTTCATGCATTGCCCTGGCTAATCCATCTAGCCAGTTGTTCTCTCTCACGGAGAACTGGATTCTCCCGGACGTTGGTGCTTCTATGATCAGCGGTGACTAGCCACTGTAAGTCTCCTCCTGGGGGTCCTGGAAGTTGAGCTCCAAGAAACTCCGGATTTGGGGGCCCAGTAACTCCGACAGTGAATCCAGATCCTTCTGAAAGATCAGCTGACCTCCGTTTCCCAACTGGTAGAACTTGTTGAACTGAGTCTCCATCTACAAGAGTTTAGGATGAGAAAATTAGTGAAGTGATCAAGTGTGTCAAGTTTTAAGTAGTACTATAAGAATTTTGAGGAACATGAATTTTTGAGAAAGGATGAATTCCCAAGGGTAACATAGGAAATAGTTTTTCATAAATACTCACTTTGGTTTTGAAACTAAGTTTTTGGTTTGGACTTCCATTCTAACTAGGGCTCCTATGGTCAACCTGGCTTTGATACCAACTTGTCAACACCCGGATTTTTAATCCCAGATGCCTGTTATGTCATTCATCGCAATCCCAGGATTACCATTTTTGCGAGACATAACATATTGGATATCACAGTACATCATCCATTACAAACCATACATAAGGTCTGACACAAATAAGGATCTCATGATCCAGTCTTAATACAACAAGCAGTGGAAATAAAAGATAAGCGTAGCGAGGGGGGTCCATCTTCAGGGGCACAGGCAATGCTGACGAAGGCGGATAGTCCTAGTTATCATAGCCGTCCTGCTGGCCATCATGTTGGTAGTCTCCTTCATAGTCTGGCCATGAGAATAGCCAAGGACAAAAACCATGAGTACTCTTTAAGTACTCGCAAACTACCACTAACAAGTAGTATAGTTCTAAGTTAAAGTGCTAACTCTAAGTTTAACTATAAAGTTAAGTTTGAAACCTAAGCTGAGTTCTGAAGCAAAGAAAGATAAAATAAAGTTCTAGAATCACTTAAGTTGGGAAGCTATTGTCATAAACACAACCCTGTTATGGTCAAGTCAAGGTTCATCATTTTATAAGACATTTTGAAAACATCTGACAACGAAATAGTATGGCCATTCCAACTGTCCATAACCGCGGACGCGGCTATTCGAATAGTTTGACACTCTGCAGAGGTGGTACCCTTTCACCACAAGATTCGATACATCTGTCAGGGATAACCCAGAATCATCATACTTAGTATGCAGATAATCAAACATAACCTTCCCTTTACACACCCTAGTATAAGCACCTCTCCTATGAGCATGGCCTCCCAACCATGACCATCTGTCATCTTGGGCACCGCATAGGTGGACAACATTGAGAGGTAGCCTCAGCTCAAACCTCTCCCACGAGGGAACTAATACTAGTGCATATAAACTTCCGGCTAAGCCTTACCCAATTCAGGTAATGTGGTTGTACGGTAAATTTGGAATGGTATCGCATCTGAATCCAACCATCAGTTTTGTAAAAAGGGTTAAGGCTCATGCCTCAACATTTTCACCATCATAAACCATTTGTGTTTCTCAACACATGTCAAAACATCTCAATAGAATTACTCATCATTCCAAGGTTTTCATAATTCATTTTCACCAAGTATTCCCATCTAAAGTGACTCAAGTTTGCATCTAGCTTTAATCTACTAAGTTAAGAGTGTTCACTAAGGTGGAAAGATGGGATCAATCTCATGCCATAGAATGACATCTAAAGTTATCTAAATAGGTCAAGTTTTATACTCTTTATGCTACCTTCAAAATAAGTAAAGAACTTTGGGTAAAGTAAAGGAAGTAAAGCTTGGAAAAACTAATACTTGGGGTAAGTAATAGTCAAAGTGATATAACCAAAGCATGCCTAAAGCATCTTTGCTTGGGTTATCTAGATTGCATGGGTTAGCTTGCATTGTTAATGGGGGCTTGCCTTGTGCAGTGCAGTGGTTGAAGTTTTCTTCCTCCTCTTGATAGAATTCCTCCTCCTCGAGAGCTTGGTCGATACTATCGTCTATAAATACATAAGGAGTACACAATCAGCAAATAATACTAGTCTAATTAGCACTATAAGGCACACATTTATTTTTATCTTAGAAAAGTAATTTCTACTCATTGAAAAATTAACTAAGATTTAATATTCACCACTTAAAATATGGGATCATGTGGACACATGTCATAACCACATATTCTAACATGTGGGAATGTGATTTAAGGGTTGGATCACAATTACTTTGGTTTAAGTTCATTATTTAATGATTTAAAGTGACTAGAAATGCCTATATAGCATTATTTTGGTACTAGTACAAAGTCACTGCATATAAACCTTAATATTATTACATATTCAGATAGGTATGGTGACATGTGATTTTTGAGAGTTGGAATCAACTCTAAAGCTATCATGGTTGATTTTATAAAAATGTTACAAGGTGCAAAAGATTCTGTGTTATTATTTTTACTAGGAGAGATCTCTAACTTTAATTGAATTAAATCCAACGGGCCTGGGTAGATCTTTTCAGTAGCTTTCTAACAAAATTGGAATCACTCCATTTGGATTTGTAAATCTCTCTGAATTGAATTTCAAACTAGGGGACATAACTAGGTTTAAGCTAAAAAGGAAAATCCTAATTCAAACTAAATGGGTCGCGCGGGAAAGCTAACAGGCCGGCCTAGTGACACTACATGGAGCGGGGCACAACTGACAGGGGGGTCCATCGGTCAGTGGCTCATAACGCGCGAAGCGGTACGGGGCGATGTGGGCCGTTAGATTAGAAATAGGATCAACAGTTGGGGCTCGTCTTCAACGACGAACAGGTCGCCGGCGAGGTTTAACCCTAGCGGCTCGGTGGGGGTGCTTAGGGGCGTACCAGGGCTCCAGCGACAACGGCGAGGCGGACAAATGGACTGGTAGACGATGGCGAGCTCAGGGGTGGTCGAGGCAGCTCCGGGGATGGTCTCAATCAGCGGGGCCTTTCTCCTCCAGAGGCGGCCAGCTCCAGTGAAATTCCGGCGACTGCGATCTCGAGCGGCTCCGGGGAGAAGTGGGGACTGACTAGTGGCAAGAGGTGAGGTGAGTGGTGTGCAGAAAATGGCTGGGGGTGGCCTCTATTTATAGCTCGACGACGCGACCGAAAGGCATGGGCAGGCGGCTCCGTCGAGGGCTGCACAGCGTGCTAGCGGCGTGGCTCGAGGTAGGGGACGGTGGCTGGTCTCCTGGCGATGCTCTACGGGATAAATGCGGGCCTAGGGACAGTGGTATGCGGTCGGGCGGTGCACACGCTCTGAGCGGCAGAGGCGGCGGTCTCAACGGCGAGCGGTGGCTGTGGTGCAAAGGGCGGCGAATGGGCATGTATGCGGTGTTCCTGGGGTCGTGGCGGAGCAGTGGACGCAGGCTGTGGTCGAGGGGCAGTGTTTACATGCGTGTCGGGCGCGGCGCTCTGGCGCGTGCTCGGCATGGCGCAGACAGTTAGTACGCGGTGGTTCCTCGGTGGTGCATGGCTTGGCCTGGCTCGAAAGGGGACAGAGAGTGGCGGTGAGGTCCGAGCTAGCTACTAGACATGGTGAGAGGGAGAGGGGTGGTCTGCTGCGACGATGGCATGGTCGGCCGACAAGCATGGTGCTCGGCATGGCATGCCAATGCCACTAGGGGGTAGGGGATGGGATGTAAAGGGCCTGGTTTGATCAAAGGGAGACAATGGGAGTGTTTTGAGGACAAAATGGGTGCAAGTGTTTGTGGAAATGGCCGCAAGCAATTTACTTTGGAATTTTGAAAAGATTTTTGGTGGGTGTGCTAGGTATAAGCTTGAGACTCTGTGGGTGCTTGGGTTTTGAAATTTGAGCTCATTTGAGTGGTTTTTGAATTAGTGGGATCTTCCCATATGAAATAGATTCAATTTTCAAATGCCATTTAAAAATAGTGTTTGAATGTTTTTGGCAGGTCACAAAGTGGGCCTTGGTACATCACTATGTGTACTAGCAAGGGGTGCAAAAATCCATAATTGTTTCTGTTAGGTTTTGAGTACTAGGAATAGACAAAGTAGGCATGTTGATTAAAATGGCACAAATGACCATTCTCTTCTTTTATTCATTTTGATTTTTTTTCTTTGGGATTCGTTTGGGAATGATCTAGATGATGTTTATTTCACCTAAGAATAATTTTACAAGCAATGGATCACTTAATCAAGGCAATTCAAATCAACTCCTATTTTAAATGCTCACACATATGAATGCTTTAATAATTTTATTTGGAAAAGTTTTTGTTAACCCTAATTTTGATGATTTGGATCTTAATAACCTTGGATTCAAGTTTTGGGATGCTACAAACCTTCCCCCCTTAAACAAAATCTCGTCCCGAGATTTACAAAGAAAACTAGGAGCTAAAGAGATCTGGGAACTCTATCCTAATGTAATCTTCTCGTTTCCAAGTGGCTTCCTCTTCGGTATGGTTGCTCCACTGAATCTTGAGAAACTTGATACTCCTGGTCCCGGTGGTTCTGTAAGCTTCCTCCAAGATACGGATGGGCACTTCTCGATGTGAGATCCAGGCACATGGCTTAATAGGATTGATAGGATACCCATATCAACAAGTTGCAACTTCTTTTCCGGAAGCTCATTCGAAAAGAACTCTAAGGTTAAGCGTGCTTGGCCTAGAGCAATTCTAGGATGGCTGACTGACCGGGAAGTGGGTAACTGGGTTCGCACGAGTGAGGACAAAGTGCGCAGAAAAGACTAGTGTTGGTCTGTGGGGCCAGTCTAGATATCCTAATAAGCTACCAGGAGTGACACCCCCCGGGACCAGGATTGGACGGGGTGTTACACTCGATATGTCAGGTCATTGTTGATCTCCACAGTTCTGTGATCGATGTTCTTGAAAATTTCAGTCTTTTCCGGCACTTCCAAGCATTTGCGAAGTAACAAGATATGGAACACATTGTGGATGGCTGACATCTCTTCAAGCAGTTCCAGTTGATACGATACTTCTCCTCGACGGTTCAGAATCTTGAAGGGCCCGATATATCTGGGGGCTAACTTTCCTTTCAGACTAAAGCGTTGGGTTCCTTTCAATGGCGAAACCTTGAGATACACAAAATCTCCAACATGGAAAGTCAGGTCTCTCCTTCTCTTGTCAGCATAACTCTTTTGTCTGGATTGGGTGGTCTTGAGGTGCTCACGAACTTTGTGAACCTTTTCTTCAGCTTCTCGGGGAATGTCGGGTCCAAAGATCTGACTCTCTCCTACTTGCGACCAATTCAAAGGGGTACGACACTTTCTTCCGTATAGGAATTCAAATGGTGCCATCTGCAAACTAGCTTGATAACTATTGTTATATGAGAATTCTGCGAAAGGCAGGCAGTCTTCCCATTTTGATCCGTATTCCAACACACAAGCTCTTAACATATCCTCTAGGATCTGGTTGACTATCTCAGTCTGTCCATCAATTTGCGGGTGATAAGCGGTGCTGAAATTCAGCTTGGTTCCTAATCCCTCCTGAACTTTCTGCCAAAATCTCGAGGTAAACTAGGTTCCTCGATCTGATACCATGGTCTTGGGGGTTCCATGCAGACTAACAATCCTAGCAATATATTGTTCTGCTAGCTTCGAACTCTGATAGGTTGTCTTGACTGGGATAAAGTGAGCTACCTTGGACAGTCTATCAACTATGACCCAGATTGAGTCATTTCCCCTACTAGAAGTAGGCAAACCGGTGATAAAGTCCATTCCTATGGAATCCCATTTCCATTCTGTAATCTGCAATGGTTGCAACAGTCCTGCAGGTCTCTGATGTTCTACTTTGACTCTTTGACAGATGTCACAGTTGGCGATGTAGCTTCCGATTTCTCTCTTCATCTTGTGCCACCAAAATTGCTCTTTCAAGTCTTGATACATCTTTGTTCCTCCGGGTGGATAGAATAAAGAGTATCATGAGCTTCATGCATGATAACTTGTTTCAGCTCCGAATCTGCTGGCACACAGATACGTCCTTTGTACCACAGAACTCCTTCTTCGTCTTCAGTGAATCCTGGTACCTTTCCTGTACCAATACGATGTTTGATTCCATCGATACTTTCATTTCCCTTCTGGGCTTCCTTGATTTGGTTGATTAAGGTGGGTTGAAGTTCAATGCTAGCTAAGAATCCTTTGCTAACTAATTCAGTCCTGAACTGCTCCAACTCCTCATACAAACTTGGCTGCTTGTCCTTGATCAAGGTGTTTAGCCTACACGGCAATCTGCTAAGAGCATCCGCTACCACATTGGCTTTGCCGGGGTGATAGTGAATTTCAAGGTCATAATCCTTGATTAACTCTATCCATATCCTTTACCTCATATTCAACTCCTTCTAAGTGAAAATATACTTCAAGCTCTTGTGATCTGAGTAAATCTCACAGCGATTACCCATCAGATAATGACGTCATGTCTTCAATGCCAAAACTACGGCCGCTAACTCAAGATCATGGGTCGGATAGTTCTGCTCATGCTGCTTCAGCTGTCAAGACAGATAAGCGATGACCTTGCCTTCTTGCATCAACACACATGGAGACCAATCTTGGATGCATCACAATATACATCAAACGACTTCTTGATGTCTGGCATGACCAATATTGGGGCTGATATCAATCAGTTCTTTAGCTCCTGGAAACTCGCTTCACATTTGTCGGTCCATTCGAACTTTTGTCCTTCTTCAACAATTGAGTCATGGGTATGGCGATGCTCGAGAATCCTTCTACGAACTTGCGGTAATATCCCGCTAATCCGAGAAATGCACGGTGACGAGGGTTTAACTCATCAATGCCCATTGTTATGGGCTTGGGTTTTGGAGAAGGAGGGAGCACTGGGGACATCTATCGGCTAGCAAACAAGCACAGAGGGACTCAAAGATTTACCCAGGTTCAGGCCTCATAGAGGTCCCTACTCCTGCTTGTCTGCTCGTGGAATTATCGAAGGAATCGTAGATTACAATGGTGCGCAGATGCAATCTGGCAAGGGTTGTGGAAACTAGGGTTGCGTGTGTCCTTCTCGCCGCCCCCTCCTAGCCTTTATATAGATAGGCTAGGTCTCGGGTAGCAGGTCAAGTCGGTTACAGGTTAGGGTTTTCCCCTTTGAACTATCTATCTTTAGCTTCTTCTTGTTCTTCAAGCAATCAAGAGTCCGTAGGTCACTCGAGTTCTCCCTTGGGCCTTGGCGACACCGTGGGCTTCCACTGTATTCAGGCCATATATACCAAGCTCGAGTACCTGTAGGGTATACCCATGTCAGTAGCCCCCGAGTGCCTAGTGGAATCGCAGATTCGACTGGGGACTTTTTGAAGTCTTTCGAGTGCATGAATGAGTATATTTTCGACTGCCTTGTTTGTGTCATAGGGATTGTTGATGTGTGTGCCTGATTTAACCGATGTATTGGTATCAGTTAACCACCTTAGGGTGAAACAACGCAATCTACTTGAACTCGAGTCCCCGGACTCGAATCCGGAAAAGTGCTGGTGTAATTCGACTCAAGCCGTGGAGGTCTTACAGGAGTCGAATTCCAGTTATATGGGTGTGAGCACTCGACGCGTCCATCAAGGCATATTCATCGTACCTGTAGGCACGGATATATTTCTGGTAGTGTGCAGCAAATGCGTTGCCAGGCCTTATTCAGGTCTTACCTTCACGCTGTAAGCGCGACATCCGAATTTTATCATCGCGGAGACGATATGGGTGACCCAGGAGACGCAATATCTTTGTAGGGAAAAGTAATGAGGCGGTGTCGCCATAAGCTTCGACTGTGGATGTTATCAACAAACAATATTTTGTACAAATAATCATAGGGTGCGCGACCAACGCTCCCTATGGGAGTAGCCCCCGAGTGCCTGGTTGAGTCGAAGACTTAGGCAGGGACTAAGTAACTTTTGCGACTGCTGTCATCTTTTGTTTGCTTGTTTCAGTCGAATTTGCTTCCGGCGCTCCCTATGGGAGTAACCCATGTCCATACTCAAGCCATGCTTCGAGTGGTTGGGTTTGCTTTGATTATCCATGCTCCTAAAAAAGAAAAAGAAAGGAAAGTCGTAGGGTGCGTGACCAGCGCTCCCTATGGGAGTAGCCCCCGAGTGCTTGGTGGAGTCGAAGACTCGAGCAAGGACTAAAGTAGTCAAAGTCTTCTATTGCGTAGCTTTGATGACGTCAGTGCTGACGATTTCATGACCTCAGCTGCCCGCGTGAGCGAGTTTGATGGGACGTGACGAGTAGTGGGTCCCACTCCCTGACTTTGATTTGACTAGGCGTGCGTAATCTTTCTTTTAACTGTGCCTCCTCGATTGCCACGCGTAATGGGAGTAGTGGGGGGACGGTTCGCGTTTCCACTCTTCCACGTTTCTAGCACGATGTTTGCCACGCGTCTAGTAGGGTTTTTCTGAGCCGTTGGATTGCATCTTCCAGGGGTTAAGTAGTGGTGTTGAGATGGTAAAATTCACATCTGCTTTTCGCTCATCTTTTGCCTTCATCGCCATTGCCGCTGCTCCATTGCTTTCTCTGCTCTCTTTTCCTCCGTGGTGCTGGACCAGCTCCGCGCATTTCGCAGCTATTTTCTTCGATCACATCGCCGCCGCGCAATGGGGAAGAAGAAGGGAGGTGCTGCGGCCGATTCCGCGGCTACCGCTGCTGCGGTGAAGAAGAAGGGCGGCTCCGCCGCCGTGGGTACCAGCGCCGCCGCCGGCGGGAAGAAGAAGGGCGCGGGCACCCGCGTCACGAATGGTGCGTGGCGTTCCTCCATCATCAAGTCCTCTGATCTCCGTCTTCTTTGCCAAGACGGAGTGCTGTCCGCCACAGTCGACGACGCGCGCGTCCCCGGTGGTGAGATAATCCCCTCTCCTCCCGCTGGTTTTCGAGTGATGTTCTTGGCGTTCATCATTCGCGGCCTCTTGTTGCCCCTGCATCCCTTCTTCAGGGGCCTCCTTTGCTTTTACGGGCTCCAGCTCCATCAGCTGTCCCCAAACTCTATCCTCCACATCTCTTGCTTCATCACCCTTTGTGAGTGCTGGCTCAGAATCGAGCCGCACTTTGGCCTCTTCAAGCGCCTCTTCAAGTTGAAGCGCCAATCTGCTTCTCGCTCTTTAGTCTATGATGTAGGCGGCTGCGGAATTCACGTCGATCCATCCGCCACCTATTTTGACATCAAGCTCATGACGTCCGTCCAAGGGTGGAGGGACAAGTGGTTCTACGTTCGCGACCAGAAGCCCGACGGAGACCACTTCGGACTCGCGCCCTTCGACCCCTCGACGCCATGCAAGAGGAGGCACTCCTGGAAGAATGTAGTTATGCCTAGCGAGTCCGCGGAGACAGATGTGCTGTACGAGCGCGTCTGCGACCTTGAGAGTCGCATAGGTAAAGAGGAAGGAGGTTGCGCACTCATTTGCACGTGGCTGCGCCATCGCATCCAGCCCCTACAGGCCAGAGTCCACCCCATGTTTCAGTGGGCTGGTGCTGACGATACCACTCGCGTGTCTGCCGATGGCATATCCGCGAGTGAGATAGATAAAAGGGTTCGACTGGTGACCACATACACCGTCAAGGATGTGCTCCCTAGCAAGCCAGTCGTTCCTCCGTTCGACGCTTCGAACCCTCCTCCTGAGGTACAATTGTGCTACATAGTAGCTTAGTTTGTTGATTGCTTCTTTGTTGTTTACTTGCTTTTTGCTGAATTTATTGTCTGTATGCAGGATTGGGCGGTGTCACCTTGTATGCCCCCTCTTCCTGAAGGGATTATCCCTCGCGAAGCTTGGAAGAGGACGAGTCGAAGTCGACCGTCCCATCTGATGTAGAGGAGGAAGCCCCCGAGTCCGGTAGTCCGGATACTCGCAAGCGTTTGCGCAGAGAGGATTCTGATGCGTCGTCTCCTTCGACTCCGGAAGGTGCAGGTGGTGGTGCGGAGTTGCCGATCCTGCCATTCCTGTGAATACCGTGGCACCATCCTCTTGCAAGAAGATGCGATTGCCCAAGGAGTCCTCGTCAGAATCGGGGGAGCCCATTTTTGACTTTGACAAGTTTGATTGGTAAGTTTTCTAGTTTGTTTGTTCTTCTCTGTTTTGCCCTTGTTGGTTTGTCTCTGGATTTGCCTTTTCTTGATGTGGATTTTGTCTTGCAGTCAAGAGGCGTCGTCATCTTCTGGCGACGTCCAATTTTTTAAAGAATCAGGAGTCGCGACCTCAACGGCCAAGAAAGAGGCCAAGCGTGCTCCTTCCCCTCCATTGGCAGCCCACTCCGGGCACAACTCTTCTAGTTCTCCTCATGCAGGGGAGCATCGAATGGTTGCCCGGATGACTGCGCACCAAACGACTTTGGAGTCATTGAAGGATCATGTAAGTGTAGGATTTTCTTCTTTTTGATGTTGTAGTCGATGGCTTCTGCTGATCCTTTGTTATGCGATAGCTCCTTGTGAAGGAGGCTGCTCACTTGGCGGAGCAAGTGCTTGCGATGGGCCGCCAGCATGCGATGCTGGAGACGCGTCATCGCGTGGTTGAGAGTGAGTGTCCTGCACTTGTTCTTCTTCTCCTTTTATATAGTCGACTGATAGTCAATCCTTTTTGTTTTGTAGCTGGACATAATGCCCTCCTGCGTGACGCCGCCACCTTGGAGAAAACACTCGCGGGCGGCTGTGAAGGGTCGCGATGAGGCAATCACGGCGCGTGACGAGGCATAGAGGCATGAAGAGGATCTACGTGCCTCTATTGCATCCAGGGAGAAGTTGTTCGAAGAACAGCTTTTCTCGATTGCCAAAGCTCTCTCAGGTACCTTGGTTGGATATCATTGTTGTTCTCTTGTTCAGTGTTTGCCGTTGGCGTTGATGTTTATATCCATGTGTTGGTTTGTGTACATATGCTAGCGGTTTAAGCTTCGATCCTCAGGCCCTCCGCCGCGACGACACTTTGGCGGGTGCGCTTTCAGCAGTCGAGGACCGCAGTGCTGCCGTTCAAGATATGCTCTCCAAGGCCAAGGGCGTTCTCGGTCGCCTCCGCGAGGAGTTGGTGCCCAAGGCAGAGCTAATCGAGAACATGAACGAGCTGGTGGAGTCCCTCGCCGGGGGTGTTCCTGCATCCTTCAAGAACTCACTCCGTGCGGCTGGCGCGTCCATGTCGCTTGCCATGGTGCAGGCCCACAGAATAGAAGTTGATCCTGCAACGGTTTCGAATGCGATGCCTGTTACCGTGGACGGCCAGCAGGTAGTCTTTGCTCCCTTCGCGACTTCTTGTGGCAAATATGGGCCGCATCTGATAAATACGGTTGCGAAGTCTCTAAGGAGCTGTAACGCGCCAAGAAGGCAACAAAGGCTGCGGCATCAGGGGCTGGCGGAAAGTCAGTGGCATCTGATACTGCCATGAGACTCGATGAAGCCCCCGAAGCCGTCGAAGTAGAAGAAGCCAATCGCTCCTCAGTAGCTTTGTAATAGTTAACTAGTTTATGTCCTTTGTTAAGAACATGCCTGCTGGCGAGTGTATCTGCTGATTCTTTTGCTAGTGTTGAATGCACTTGAATCTTTTGTCTTTGTGTCGATTTGATTGTCTTATTTGTTTCTATCTTGGCTTGTGGTAGGGTACATCAAGTGATCCTTTGAGGGAAACTCAGGACTCGCCGCCTCATGATGATACTTTGGCACCGCCGCGCTCCAGGGTAGATGAGTTGTCGCTGCTTTCACGACTGCGTGACCACGTGAAGCAGCTGGAGCGTGAGTTGCCCATGCTGCGTGGTAACGCGGATGTATGGAAGTAAAAGGCGGAGAAAGCCGTCGCCCGAGAGCAGTATCTGCTTGGCGAGGTGACGCAGCTGCGCGACCAATTCAAGTGTTAGTGTGCTTGCTCTTATCTTTTCCTTGTAGTCACTCGCGATGGTGCGCCGTCCTTATGCTGCTGTTGCTGCTTCGTGTAGTTGTTAGCGCGCGTCATCCGCATGATGAGAAGGATAGAATTGCCATTCGTATGCATGATCTTACCCATGAGCAACTTCAAGAGAGTGGATACTTCTGGGTAGATCATGATCGTGCGATTGCGCTGGCGACCCGGCAGGATCGTTCGTCGCGAGTGCTGCACTTTCTGAAGAAGTCGCAGTCATGCTTAAAGATCATTTATCGGACGATGTTTCCGTTGGATGTTACTCCACCAAGCTTGCTGGCCCTCCTTTCCAAGTTTCAAGACCTGACCGCGGTTCGTGAGTGTGTGAGGCAACAGTTGGTGACTGGTGCCAAGGCCGCTCTATCGCTGGTGCGACTACATAGGCCTGACGTAGATGTTGCGGCAATTGCGGCTGGGCCACCTGCGCCACCAGTAGGTTCTGCCTAGAATATGGTGCCGCACTACCAGGCAGTGGATCGCCAAGTGGAGGAGATTGTCGATTTCTTCGAGGAACAGACCAACGTTCTTTTGTTGCAGTAGTGGCTTAGTTTGTATCCTGCACATAAGTGTACCAGTGTTGTAAAGTTTGTGTATATGGTGTATAACTGACTATTGATTATGTATAAAGAGCTTGTTAGCATGTAAGTGTGTTGCACTATGTGATTCCTTTTCGTTAGCCTGGCCATGCTCTTATCTCAGTCCCTTGTCAACCTGTTAGGTGCGTTGCAGCTAGGTCGATGTTGTGTCAAGGGTTTCGATTGATGTGCCAGCTACTCAGGATATCGCATTTTGGTTCGTAGAATAGATGTATATAGGGTGGCGCAGCCCCCGAGTAGATAAATTGTGCAAAAATAAAGGAGAACACAGAGTTTTGGGGCACTTAGCTTTATTTATTCGAAGGACAGTACGAAGTACAATGTGTGGCTAAGTAGCCATGGCTGAGTGCCTTATTAGTGATCTAAAAGTAAAAACAACTAAGGGTAGAAGCGTCGCAGTTGTGCGACGTTCCAGGGGTTGGAGTATGCGACTCCTGTCTCTAAATCTTGAAGGCGATAGGCGCCACCTAGGATTACTTCTGTAATCACGTATGGTCCTTCCCATGGGACTCGAGCTTGAGATGCCCCTGCTGCTTCAGTCGCAGGACCAGGTCGCCTTTGACGAAGGATCTGGGGCGTAGCATCCTACTGTGGTAGTTGCGCAGGTTCTGTTGGTAGATCATTGATCTTTCCACGGAGATTTCTCTTGCCTCGTCAAGGAGGTCGACGGAGGCTTCGAGTGCGAGGGATGACTCTTGTTCACTGTAAGCGACCACGCCCCGTAGCACCATAAAGAATGGTGTGTAGCCCGTAGCACTGTTTGGAGTTGTGCGTAGGCTCCAGAGTACTGATTGCAGTTCGTCTGGCCAGCAACCCGCGGCTTGTTCGAGTGGCCGTAGGAGTCGCTTCTTGATGCCGCCGCAGACGAGCCCGTTTGCTTTTTCCACCTGACCGTTGGTCTGTGGATGTGCTACCGAGGCGTAGCTGATGTTGATCCCCAGATTCTCGCATAATTCTTGGAACTCCTTGGATGTGAAGTTCGTCCCGTTGTCGGTGATCATGCGGTGCGATACTCCGAAGCGGTAGACGATGGATTCGACGAACTTAACTGCGCTGTGTCCTGATTGGTTGGTCACTGGCATGTCCTCAATCCACTTGGTAAATTTGTCGACTGCGACCAAGAGGTAGACGTAGCCTCCTCGTGAGGACCTTGGGAGTTTGCCAACCATGTAGAGTCCCCATTGCACGAAGGGTCAGGCCAATGGAATTGGCCGGAGTTCTGTGCCAGGTGCGTGCGGCTTGTCCGCGAATCGCTAGCAAGCGTTGCATTTTTGGATGATGTCCTTGGCATCGCGCATGGCCGTAGGCCAGTAGAATCCAGCTCGTAGAGCTTTGGCAACAAGGGCGCGACTGCCGGCGTGGTGCCCGCACGTCCCCTCATGGATGTCGAGGAGAACAGTTCTTCCATCGGTCGTGGAGACGCATCGTTGGAGTACTCCTGTGATGCTGCGTTTATACAATTCGCCGTTGATAACAGTGAATGCCTTGGATCGCCGCGCGATGTGCCGTGCATCAGTTGGATCGTCCGGTTGCCTTTTGCTGAGGAGGTACGTGATGTACGGTTGCGTCCAGGATTGCTCAATCATCATGACGCTCATTGGTCCCTCGAGTCCTGTGTCCAACTCCAAGTCATCGAGTGCCATTGACTCATTGGGCGGCGTAGCCCCCGAGTCCGTTGCTGCGCTTGTTTTCTTCTCTGCGGCCTTTGGCTTGATGGAGCGTTTGCAGATGCCCTCAAGAAATACCCCAGGTGGTATGGGGGCGCAGGTAGAGCCTATGTTGGCGAGTGCGTACGCCTCTTCGTTGCTTTTGCGACCTACGTGCCGCAGCTTGCAACCGTCGAAGTCTCCTTCGAGTGTGTCGTAGAGGTCGCGGTACACGATCATGTTGTCATTTAGTGCGTCGCACTCGTGCATTGTTTGGTTGACGACCAACTTGGAGTCGCCGTATATAATGAGCCTCTTGGCGCCGCAGGCCTTTGCCATCCTCATCCCGTGCAGTAGGGCCTCATATTCAGCTTCGTTGTTGGAGGCGGTGAACTGCTTTCGCAGGATATACTTCAGCTTGTCCCCTTGAGGTGATCTCAGTATGACACCTGCACCTGCTCCGTCTTTCCGCTTGGATCCATCGAAGTGCATTGTCCAAAGGTAGGACATATCTGGTTTGTCAGGGAGCTTGTTCTCCATCTAGTGCACGAGGAAGTCCGGAAGAACTTGCGACTTGATTGCGTCGCGCTTTTCGTATGTAATGTATCGTGGAGAAAATTCTATTCCCCAAAGCGCGACTCGTCCCGTGGCGTCGGGGTTATTGAGGATATGCCCCAAAGGGGCGTCGTTGACCACCACGATTGGGTGCTCCTAGAAGTAATGGCGCAGTCACCGGGCGGTCGTGAAGACGTCGTACGCCAGCTTCTGGTAGTGCGGGTACAGCTGTTTTGTTGGCGTGAGGACCTCGCTGAGGTAGTAGAATGGGCGTTGCACCCCGTGGACCTTGTTTTCCTCGGCTCGTTCGACCACAAGTACCATGCTGACCACCTGGTTGGTGGTGGAGATATACAGCAACAGTGGTTCCCTATCTCGTGGGTCACCAGTACTGGCAAAGTGGATAGCAGGCGCTTGAGGTCGTCGAATGCTTCTTGCGCTTCATTGGTCCACTCGAACTTTTCAGCTTTGCGGAGGAGTTGGTAGAAGGGCAGTGCCTTTTCTCCCATCCGACTGATGAATCGACTAAGGGCCGCGATTCGCCCAGCTAGCTGCTGGACGCCCCTTATGTTTTTGGGATTCTCCATGGCTAGTATGGCTTTTATTTTCTTCGGGTTTGCCTCGATTCCCCTCACGGAGATGAGGTAACCAAGTATTTGCCCAGATGGTATGCCAAAGGCGCATTTGTCCGGATTGAGCTTGATCCGGTAGCGGTCAAGGTTGGTGAAGGTTTCGCGCAAATCGTCGATTAGGGAGGCTTCCTCCTTGGTCTTGATTACTATGTCGTCGACATAGACTTGAATGTTGCGACCGAGTTGCTCTTTGAGACAGGCTTGCATGCACCGCTGGTAGGTGGCTCCTGCGTTTTTTAGCCTGAAAGGCATTGTGTTGTAGGAGAACACACCGAAGGGCGTTGTAAACGCTGTTTTTTCTTGATCTTCCTCCTTCATTCGAATCTGATTATAGCCTGAGTAGGCATTGAGGAAGCAGAGGCGCTCGCATCCTGTAGTGGAGTCGATGATCTGGTTAATTCATGGTAGCGGGAAGTGATCCTTTGGATAGTGCTTATTTAAAGAGGTGAAGTCCACGCACATCCGCAGGATATCCGTGTCCTTTTTTGGTACTAGCACCGTATTGGCAAGCCAAGTACTCTCCTTGATCTCGCGTATGAATTTGGCGTCGAGGAGTCTGTTGATCTCCATCCCGACTACTCTTGGCTCAGATAATCTCCGTATTGTTTGCTTGACTGGCCTTGCGTCTAGGTTGACGTTGAGTGCATGCTCGGTGAATTCCCTAGGAACTCCTGGCATGTCCGCTGGACACGAGGCAAAGATTTCCCAGTGCTCACGGAGGAATTCGACGAGTGCGAGTTCCTATGATGGACTCAAGTTGTTGGCGATGAGGGCCGTCTTGGCGGGATCCGATGGGTGGACCTGCACTTTCTTTGTGTGCACTGATGAGTCGAAGGATAGATCAAGCGAACTTGGCCGGCTCAGGGGAGGCAGACTATTGTCTGTCGACTCCTTTAGTCTCGCGAGTTCTTCTTGCATGCCGAAGGACTGGGAAATTTTGTTGAATTCCCTATCGCAACTATCGGATCTTTTGAAGCTTCCGTTGATCGTGATGACGCCATTGGGACCTGGCAATTTCATCTGCAGGTAGGCATAGTGTGGCACTTCCATGAACCCAGCGAACGCGACACGTCCGAGGATGCAGTGATATTGTGAGGGCCAGTCGACGACCTCAAAGTCGATGCGCTCGCGCCGGAAGTTCTTCAGCGTGCTGAAGATGACGTCGAGGTTGATTTTGCCCAGGGGATATACGCCTTTCCTGGGACGATGCCATGGAATGTTGTGTCCGAGGCCTCCAAGCAAGTTAGAGGGATCCTCATTGCTCGCAAGGTACTCGCGAATATAAGGTTGATGCCGCTTCCGCCATCCATGAAGACGCGGCTCATGCCGAAGCCTCCGATTTGTGCCTCGAGTACAAGGGGGCAATGGCCTGGACGGGGTACTTGAGGCGGGTGATCGCGTTTGTCGAAGGTGATGCAGGACTCGCTTCCGCTGAGGTACTCAGTGGTAGATGGTGGCGAGTGTGTGGCCAGGTTGACTTGGCGAGTGATGGCCTTCTGCACCCGATTTGAGGGACGTCCCTTTTGGATCATCATGGTACCCATGGCTTGTGGGTATGGTTCGCCTCCGTGGTGCTGGTCCGGCGTAGCTGCATTCGGGGGTGGCCCAGGTGGTGGTGGTGGAGCGCCATATGCCACAGCTCCTGGAGCGGCCCCGTAGCCTCTTTCAACTACGTTGCCGTTCATCCGTAGCTTGAGTAACTCGCGGCAATCCTTGCGTGGTTGCGGCATTGCCACACTTGCATGGTTTTCCCGGAGTCGCGGTATCCGCCGCTATGGCTTCCGCTGTTGCGGTTATCATCGCGTCTGTCGACGTAGCCAGCTGCGACCATGTTGACGTCGCCGCGGTCATTGTAGATGCACATGTGGCGCTTGCCTCGGCGATCGCGTCTGCGCTCGAGTTCCGCCTCCTCGTCAGAGTGAACGCGATTCTTCACCGAATCTTCTCCATTGGCCCACCGATTTGCGATCTCCATCAGGTGGTCGATGGTCTTGGGCTTTGAGCGGCTCGGCTCCTCCCTGAGTTCTAGGTGGCGGACACCGCCGTTGAATGCGTCAATCGCGCGATCCTCCAAGATGTTCTCTGCGGAGTTCTTGATGATGGACCACCTTTGGATGTAGGAGCGTAGAGATTCGCCCGATCGTTGCTGGCAACATCTTAGCTCTTAGATTGATGTAGGCCGCTTGTACGTGCCTTTAAAATTGCGCACGAAGCTGTAAACCAGCTCCTCCCAGCGGTGAATGGATCTGCGTGGGAGGTTGTTGAGCCAAGCTCGGGCGGCGCCATGTAGCTGTAGCTGTAAGCATTGCATGGCCATGCTTCGACTGTCGGCATGGAGCCTGACGGAGAAGATGTGGTCGTCCAGCCAGATCTTTGGATCCTGTAGGACGTGAAACTTCGGGTTTTCCAGCGGGAGTTTAAACCCCTTATGCATTCGCTTCTGCCAAGTGGATCTGCTGAAGCATCTGGCTCCACAGAGCTGCACATCTTCCTCTTCTAAATCAGTCGACCGAGCACGTCGTGGCCTTGATTTGTCAATCTTGCGCTGCGTGAGGTCATCGTGCGCATCATAGTCATGGTCGTGTCGCCGTGAGCGGCAGCGTCGAGACAGGTCATGACTGTCGTCGTTGGATGAGGGCGAGGAGTAGCACTTTGCTAGCGCTTTGCCCTTTTTCGGTCCTGGCGTTGGCTCCTTGTCGAGGGCAGCTTCGATTAATCCAAAGCCTGCGATCGTAGATCGGTGCATGGCGGCTCGGGGATCTCCAGCTGGCGGCTGGTTGTTAAGGAGGTACATGGTGGCCGCTGTCACCGCAGCCTGTGGCGTCTTGGGGACCACATTGCCCCATGTATCGACTGTCATAGAGCTGAAGTCGAGGACCTTTGCAGCTTCTATGTGTTCTTGCTTGGTAAGATGGGCCATCCGGGATTGCCTCTTTTTGGCGATGTACTCGTTCCCCTTTGAGGAGGATCCTCCGTGAGAGGTGAGCCCAGCACGACGAAGGCTCGACTCGTCTGCTGCTTTTTTCGCACCTCAAGTTGCGCAATTGTTTGCTCTTGGCGCTTGAATTCTTCCTTCAGGAGCCAGTGGTAGCCCATCAGCAGTTCTTGCAGCGATCCGAAGGGTAGAGGAGTGCCTCGCAGGGCCTCGCGATAGCGATCCCATTCTTGCTCGTTGAGCCTGATCACAACGCGTTTGCCGGTTTGCTCGTTTATTATGGTTGGAGGTTCGATTGTTCCTCCGTTGTCGATGGGGACACGATTGCCGTTGTTGCCGCCGTTGGGCGTTTGTCCACCATTGGGTATACCGCCGTTAGGCGGGTCGGTTTTGTTGCCACGGTTGGCGAAGGTGTCACCCGTGTTGATGACGGCGCACATGAAGTGGTTGGGGAAGCTACTGCTCCCGCAACTTTTAGATCCGGAGCCGTAGGCCCCATCTTCAGTGGCCAGATCACTCAGATCGGAGTCGCGACTGCTGTCGCTGACCGTGTTCTCGACTATTGTCGGGACGTTGAGCTCACTGAGGGTGCCGATCGATGGAGGGAACCATGATGCTGGGGCAATCGACGGCTGGTCAGGCATGCGAAGCGTGCCCATCTGACCAACTTGGAAGCGGAAGCTCCCGATCGCCAAGCTGATTCCATCGCCCACGGACTCGAAGGCCGGGCGAGTAGCCGGCGTCTGGACGGTGAAGTCAAACGTGCCGAAGAGCTGGCGAATCTACGTTGTTGTGGAGTTGTAGATCGCGGTTGATGGGGCCAAAGAAGCCGCAACATCAGCGCTACCAATTCCCACAGACGGCGCCAATTGACGAGGGTTTAACTCATCAATGCCCATTGTTATGGGCTTGGATTTAGGAGAAGGAGGGAGCGCTGGAGACATCTATCGTCTAGCAAACAAGCACAAAGGACTCAAAGATTTACCCAGGTTCAGGCCTCGTAGAGGTCCCTACTCCTGCTTGTCTGCTCGTGGAATTATCGAAGGAATTGAAGATTACAATGGTGCGCAGATGCAATCTGGCAAGGGTTGTGGAAGCTAGGGTTGCGTGTGTCCTTCTCGCCGCCCCCTCCTAGCCTTTATATAGATAGGCTGGGTCTCGGGTAGCAGGTCGATTCGGTTACAGGTTAGGGTTTTCCCCTTTGAACTTTCTATGTCTAACTTCTTCTTGTTCTTCAAGCAATCAAGAGTCCGTAGGTCACTCGAGTTCTCCCTTGGGCCTTGGCGACACCATGGGCTTCCACTGTATTCAGGGCGTATATACCAAGCTCGAGTACCTGTAGGGTATACCCATGTCACACGGACTTGGGTTTGAGTGGTTGGGGCTTCCCATTCTTCAACATCTTTGATCTTGGCGGGATCAACAGAGACTCCTCCAGCAGACACAATATGTCTTAAGAATCCCACTTCTTTCAGCCAAAACTCACACTTGCTGAACTTGGCATACAACCGATGCTCTCTCAGGGTTTCTAGGATGATTATTAGATGTTGCTCATGCTCTTCTTCTGACTTGGAGTAGATAAGGATGTCGTCGATAAACACAACTACAAACTTATCTAGGAAATTCTTAAAGATCTTATTCATGAGATTCATGAAATAAGCAGGGGCATTGGTTAATCCAAAAGACATAACCGTATACTCGTATAAACAATAACGAGTAGTAAAGGCGGTCTTGGGAATATCCATTGCATGAATCTTAAGTTGGTGATAACCAGTCCTAAGATCAATCTTTGAGAATACCTGGGCTCCAGTCAATTGATCAAATAGATCCTCTATCTTTGGCAAGGGGTACTTGTTCTTGATGGTGACGTCATTCAACTTTCTGTAATCTGTGCACAAACGATTTCCTCCATCTTTCTTGTCGACAAATAACACTGGTGATCTCCATGGTGATGCAATTGGTTGAATCAAGCCTTTTGCTAACATAGCATCCAACTGCTTCTGCAGTTCCACTAACTCTGAGGGGTTCATGCTATAGGGTCTCTAGGCTGTGGGTCCGGTTCCGGGGATTAGTTCGATAATGAACTCAATATCCCTATCCGGGGGCATACCTGGCAATTCATCTGGGAATATGTCGGGGTATTCACATACTACTCTTAGTTGGTCAATGGTGGGCAGGGCTACACTCTTGTTGCACTTGATTTGACGAGGTAAGGTTTCAGATATATGCTCTACTGTGACTCCAGAGCTACTGGTCATGGTGATGGCTTTCTTAGCACAGTCTATCAGTCCTTTATGCCTTGACATCTAGTCCATACCTAGTACTACTTCCAATTCTTTGGTTCCAAGTACAATTAGGTTGGCATAAAAATCTATCCCATTTATTCTAATAGGCACAGCTTTGCAAATTTTTCTAGCTTTGGTGGTTGAACCGGGGATTTGAACTATCATGACATGCTTCAAATTGGTTGGGTGAATCTCACTAGTGCATGCAAATTCTTCGGTGACAAATGAATGCGATGCTCCCGAATCAGACAATACTCTGGCTAAAACTGAGTTGACAGAAAACATACCTAGCACTACATCTGGCGCTTCTTGGGCTTCTTAGGCGTTCATGTGGAAGAGACGACCGTTGCGGTTGTGAGGGTTCCCTGGGGAAAATCTTCTTTCTGGTTGAACATGACGCTGCTGTTGAGCTGGAGCATTTACATTGGCAGTGGCGGCAGTCTTCTTGGCACACTCATTGGAATAGTGACCCTTCACTCCACACTCGAAACAAGTGATCTGGGACTTGTCCTTTGCTGCGACAGGCACAGCATTGCTGCCAGTTCTGGGTGCAGTGTTGTTGTTGTTGTTGTTGTTTCTCTTGGGAGGTGCACGGTTGAAATTGTTGGCATTGCCGGAGTTGTGGTTGTTTCCTCCGGACTTCACATTGCCTCCGCTACGTTGGGGTAGCTTGGGCGAGACATTGGGGGTCGATTGTTCCTTGGTGCATATCCTGGTGAGGGGTTGGGACGGTACTTTTGGTGACTGCTGGATCCAGATTGCTGCATCATACGACGCTTGTGGTTGTCATTTGCCTGGTTAATCTTCCCTTCCATCTGAATGGCAGAGTCGACTAGCTCTTCGAGATCCTAGAAACGGATGTTGACGAGGACAGTCTGCATCTCATCATGCAATCCGTTCAGGAATCTCTCCTTCTTCTTGGCCTCCATGTTGATCTCATCAGGTGCATATCTGGCAAGTGACAGGAATCTGTCATGGTACTCCACCACAGTTATCCTGCCTTGCTTCAAGTCGCAGAACTCATCCCTCATTCCGGTGACTAGACCCTTTGGCACGTGGGTGCGGCTGAATTTGATTTTGAAGGCTTCCCATGTCATCACTTGACCATGGTTCATGTTACGGATACTAGTCCACCAAGCTCTTGCATCTCCTGCCAGATAGTGGGTGGTGAAGAGAAATTTCTCGTTGTCATCAACTCCTGCATCTCCTACAACCAGTCATCAACATCTAGTGGGTTCTCTGAAGTACTAAAGATTGGCGGATTACTATTATGGAAGTTTTTGAGTTTGGATCCATGGTGATCCTGGTTTCCATGCCCTTTGTTGTTTTGGGCCATCTGAGCTATCTGCTGCAATGCTGCTAAGTTGGCTTGGCGCTCTGCCCTGCTTGCTTCGCGGTCTGCAACTAACATCTGCATAATCTGCAGCATTGGGTATACCCTACAGTTACTCGAGCTTGGTATATACGGCCTGAATACAGTGGAAGCCCACGGTGTCGCCAAGGCCCAAGGGAGAACTCGAGTGACCTATGGACTCTTGATTGCTTGAAGAACAAGAAGAAGCTAAAGATAGAAAGTTCAAAGGGGAAAACCCTAACTTGTAACCGACTCGACCTGGTACTCGAGACCTAGCCTATCTGTATAAAGGCTAGGAGGGGTGGCGAGAAGGACACACGCAACCCTAGTTTCCACAACCCTTGCCAGATTGCATCTGTGCACCATTGTAATCTTCGATTCCTTTGATAATTCCACGAGCAGACAAGCAGGAGTAGGGACCTCTACGAGGCCTGAACCTGGGTAAATCTTTGAGTCCCCTGTGTGCTTGTTTGCTAGCCGATAGATCTCTCCAGCGCTCCCTCCTTCTCCAAAACCCAAGCCCATAACAATGGGCATTGATGAGTTAAACCCTCGTCAATTGGCGCCGTTGATACATTGCAAATGTATCTATAATTTTTGATGTTCCATGCTTTGTTTTATCCACTTTCTTGTGTTTTGTTCCAACTTTGGAGTACTTTTCATATGATTTCTTAGACTAACATATTAACAAGAGCCACAGTGCCAGCTGCCTGTTTTCTGCTGTTTTTGGTTCCAGGAAAGTCAGAAAATGAATATTCTTGGAATTGGACGGGACAAAAGCCAAAGTGCCTATTTTTCCGGAAGTGATCAAGTGCCAGAATACGAGACGAAGAAGGGCCAGGGAGCCTCCACACCACCTGGCCGCGCGGCCAGGCCTGGCCCGTGCCAGGGGGTGGTGTGGCCGCTCCCGGCACCCCTCGGCCTCTCCTTCCGCCTATATATTTCCCTCGGGGCGAAAACCCTAAGTACCCGATCAAAAATCCACGAAAGAGTCTGTAGCCGCCGTCATCTCCATCCCTAGATCGGGAGGGATCTGAAGCTCTTCCCGGTACCCTACCGGGGAGGGGAATTCACCCTGGAGGCCTTCTTCATCACCATTCAAGCCTTCGGTGTGATGCGTGAGTAGTTCATCCTTGGACTACGGATCCATGTAGTAGCTAGATGGCTGGTTTCTCCTCCTTTGTGCTTTCATGTTTAGAACTTGTGAGCTCCGTTCATGATCAAGATCATCTATTTGTAATTCTGCATGTTGTGTTTGCGGGCATCTGATGGATATTGAGATGCTATTTCAGATTGATTATTGATTTTATCATGTCTTTGTTATTTGAGATCTTGCATGCTTTCCGTTGTTAGTAGCTATCTTGGCCAAGTAGATGCTAGCAACTCCAAGAGTTAGTATTTATGCTCGATAGTGGGTTCATGCCTCTGGTAATCTAGGGAAGTGATAGAAATCTCTAAGGTACTAGATGTGATGTTGCTACTAGGGAGAAAACAACAATCCTTTGTTCATAGAACAATCGTATTGTTTACTTTACACGCAGTTCGTAAAGCAATAATCTGTTGCTTGCAACTTAATACTAGAGGGAGTTCGGATGATAACCTGAAGGAGGATTGTTATTCATAGATGCAGTTGGATGGCGGTCTATGTATTATGTTGTAATGCCCAATCAAGTCTCAGAGGAGTCAAGATGATTAGTATATGCATGTATTGCTTTCTCGGTGTTTGTCAATTGCCCTGCTATAATTTGTTCACCCAGCATGTTATCTATCTAAGGAGAGCCACCTCTAGTGAACTATGGATCCCGGTCCTTTTTCTTTACATACAATCTATAAACTGTTTCTGGTTTGTGTTTACTTTCTGCAAACTTTTACTTCTTTCCATTCGATACGTTTAATCCTTTGTTTTCCGCAAAACACGGTGAGATTGACAACCTCATTGCAAGTTGGGGACAAAGTTCTGTTGTTTTGTTGTGCAGGCCTCCACGTTGCTACTAGCACCAGTAGTGCGCCCTACCAAAGCTCAGCTAGTAACACCTTTGGGGTGTTTCCTTGCTCCTACTGGTTCGATTAAACCTTGGTTTTATAACTGAGGGAAAACTTAGTGCTGTGCTCATCATACCTTCCTCTTGGGGTTCCCAACGAGCTCTACGTTGAAAGTCAAGCGCATCAGCCATCTGTGGGAATTGGGAGTGCTGATGTTGTGACTTCTTCGGCCCCATCAACCGTGATCTACAACTCGGCAACAGCGGAGATCCGCCAGCTCTTCGGCGCGTTCAACTTCACCGTTCACACGCCGGCTACTCGCCTAGCCTTCGAGTCCGTGGGTGATGGAATAAGCTTGGCAATCGGGAGCTTCCGCTTCCAAGTTGGTCAGATGGGCACGCTTCACATGCCTGACCAGCCGACGGTGCTGTCGATTGCCCCAGTGTCATGGTTCCCTCCATCGATCGGCACCCTCAGTGAGCTCAACGTCCCGACAACTGTTGAGAACACGGTCAGCGAAAACAGTCACAACTCCGATCTGAGCGATCTGGCCACTGAAGATGGGGCCTACGGCTCCAGATCTAAAAGTTGCGGGAGCAGCAGCTTCCCCAACCACTTCATGTGCGCCATCATCAATGCGGGTGACACCTCCACCAACTGTGGCAACACGGGCAACCGTGGCAACGAAACTGACCCGCCTACCAGCGGCATACCCAATGGTGGACCAACGCCCAACGGCGGCAACGGCGGCAATCGCGTCCCCGTCGACAACGGAGGAACAGTCGAACCTCCAACCATAATAAACGAGCAAACCGGCGAACGCATCGTGATCAGGCTCAACGAGCAAGAATGGGCTCACTGCCGTGAGGCCCTGTGAGGCACTCCTCTACCCTTCAGATCGTCGCAAGAACTGCTGATGGGCTACCACTGGCTCGTGAAGGAAGAATTCAAGCGCCAAGTGCAAACAATCGCGCAACTCGAGGCACGCAAAAAAGCAGCAGATGAGTCGAGCCTTCGTCGTGCTGGGCTCTCCTCTCACGGAGGATCCTCCTCAAAGGGGAACGAGTACATCGCCAAAAAGAGGCAATCCCGGATGGCCCATCTTACCGAGCAAGAACGCATAGAAGCTGCAAAGGTCATCGACTTCAGCTCTATGGCAGTCGATACACGGGGCAATGTGGTCCCCAAGACGCCACAGGCTGCGGTGACCGGGGCCACCATGTACCTCCTAAACAATCAGCCACCAGCTAGAGATCCCCGAGCCTCCATGCACCGATCTACGATCGCAGGCTTGGGATTAATCGAAGCTGCCCTCGACAAGGAGCCAACGCTGGAACCAAAAAAGGACAAAGCGCTAGCAAAGCGCTACTCCTCGCCCTCATCCAGCGACGACAGTCATGACCTGTCTCGACGCCGCCGCTCACGGCAACACGACCGCGACTATGATGCACGCGAAGACCTCACGTAGCGCAAGATTGACAAATCAAGGGCACGACGTGCTCGGTCGACTATCTCCTCCATCTAAGGAAGATGAGGTTGATGGTAGTAGCTGATTCAGAAGAGGAAGATGTGGAGCTCTGCGGTGCCAGATGCTTCAGCAGATCCATTAGGCATAAGAGAATGCCTAAGGGGTTTAAACTCCCGTCGGAGAACCCGAAGTTTGACGGCCTATAGGACCTGAAGATCTGGCTGGAGGACCACATCTCCTCCGTCAGGCTCCACAGCGGCAGTCGAAGCACGGCCATGCAATGCTTACAGCTACAGCTGCAAGGCGCCGTCTGAGCATGGCTCAACAACCTCCCACGCGGATCGATTCGCAGCTAGGATGAGCTAGTTTACAGCTTCGTGTGCAATTTCAAAGGCACGTACAAGCGGCCTACATCAATCGAAGAGCTAAGATGCTGCCAGCAACGATCGGGCGAATCGCTACGCTCCTACATCCAAAGGTGGTCCATCATCAAGAACTCCGCAGAGAACATCTCGGAGGATCGTGCGATTAACGTATTCAACGGCGGCGTCCGCCGCCTAGAACTCAGGGAGGAGCTGGGCCGCTCAAAGCCCAAGACCATCGACCACCTGATGGAGATCGCGAATCGGTGGGCCGATGGAGAAGATTCGGTGAAGAATCACGTTCACTCCGACGAGGAGGCGGAACTCGAGCGCAGACACGATCGCTGAGGCAAGCGCCGCATGCGGATCTACGATGACCGCGACGACGTCAACATGGTCGCAGCTGGCTACGTCGACAGACGCAACGATAACCGCACGATACCGTAGCGGTGGATACCGCGACTCCGGGAAAACCACGCAAGTGTGGCAACACCGCAATCGCGATGAGGCACCCGTGACATCCATTGAGGACAAACTGTCCGGTCCATGTACGGTACACTTCTACATCGCACTAAAAGAAATCTGCTCACTAGTGACCTTTTAATAACGACCATGGATTTTTTGGTCATAGATCAATGACCATTCTGAACCAGTTGGTCATAGGGAATTTGGGAGGGTCCGAACCTTGAAAAATAATGATCAATTTTGTCAAAAAGGTCATAGTGTCCTAACACGAAATGGTCATAGATGGACAGGAAATGGTTTGGAGCCTTCTATTTAGCAGACTACGTTCAATTTAAATGGTCATGACCGCTGATTCGTGATGCCTTAAAATGACAAGGCCGCCACATCGGCAATTTCATCTATGTGTCTTTTCCAGGTGTCAACTTTGCTGACGTGTCCGCATATGTGTCGGGTACATGTGTCATTCCCGCTGACCTGGCTAGTACTTGACATGTGGGACCCACCTGTCATATAGACCAGATAAACTGGATATATACACACATAAGCAGCATATATACTGACATGCGGGACCGGCCATACAACACACATAAGCAGCATATGTACTGACATGCGGGACCGGCCATACAACACACATCCAACAGCATCGCGCCTGAATATGTGGCAAAAAGAAGCTCACTTGGGGCTCGAACCTAGGTCCTCTCCCCTGCAACCGCACCACCGAACCACTAGACCACCAACCACTTCGTGTCAAATTAACTATGCATAACCTTTTTATTATGTGAACCGTTTACTGGGCCTGGGCCTTAGGCATGGAGGTGAGCCTTTTTTTCTCTGAGAATTCCCCACCGGTTGGGTCGGCCCATGGACCATTATAACTAGCTTTTTAGTGTAAAATTCATGGGATTTTATAGGTTTGAGTCCACATAAATAGAGAGAGCTCAATTTCTTTTTGAAAAATTATATAAATGTAATTTCACTTTCAATTTTGTATATGACTTCAGATCGATATGATTCCAAAATCAATTTTCAATGAAATGTTCTCTAGTTTGAGTGTAAATTATAGGACTGTCATTCCGCTCCGTAATTTTGGTACTTGCTTCACAAAATAAAGTGAATCTATCAAAACATGGTCTATCAAAACATGGTCAAACTGTGAAAGTGAATCTATCTACAAAATAAATTATAGGAGCCTCGCTAAACTTGCATTGGATCTCTGATAAAACAACATATTGTGAGTCTAAAAATTATTTTTTCTAAAAATCACGAGCATTAGATCATGTACATGTAGTTCAAATCGGACCCGCTTCCAACCGATTCGGCAGCAATTTGTCTTTTTTGCAAGGGATGGGAGGAAAGGTTTTAGATACCTCGGTTGGGAAATTGTACATGTAAGGTGGTATAGTATTTTTTAAAAATATAGTGGTACCATTTCGAAACTCTCATTCGGTGGTTGCTTCAAAAAATGCCTCGTTTTTGGCACTTAGGAAACGGAAAATAGCCTTTCCGTGTGACGAATGGAAAAACTTCCTCCTGCAACATTGTTCGTCATCCCATAATGCCAATGCATGCACAATATGGGCACATTATCACAAAATATGCTAAGATTCTGGCCATAACATTGATCGTTTGGCCTAAAAGCCATGAAACCTCGAACATAATAGGTCATTTATGTGAAGGTTTTTTCGAGATATTTGCAATATACCAAGTTTGGTATTTTTCCTTGCAACTATGACACATAATACGACACCGCTCAGAGGATTTACCTTGTTTGGACCATTTTTGAATTTTTTATGCCCGTTTAAAACTATGGTCAAAACGGCGGGCATGAAGGTTCTTAGCTAGGGGATAACCCTCGCTGAACTTGCATTGGATCTCTAATAAAATAGCATATTGTGAACCTAGAAATGATTTTTTCAAAAAATCATGAGCCTTACCCATAGTTCAAACCGGACCCACTTCCTACCGATTCAGCAGAAATTTGTCTTTTTCACGAGGGGTGTACAGAAAAGTTTTAGATACCCCGGTTGGGACATTGTCAATACAATGTGGTCAAGTATTTATGAAAAATAGGGTTGTAGTATTTTGAAATTTGCATTTGCTGGTTGTTTCACAAAATACCCCTTTTTTGACACTCGAAAAATGGAAAATGTATTTTTCGAGCGACGAAAAGGAAAACTTCTTCCTTCAACATTGTTTGCCATCCCAATATGCACATCCATGCACAATATGAGCACAATATCGCAAACTATGCTGCGATTCTGGCCATAACATTGGTCGTTTGACCTGAAAGCCATGAAACCTCGAACATGATAGGTCATTTCTATGAAGGTTTTTCGAGATATTTGCAATATACCAAGTTTGGTATTTTTCTTTGCAACTATGTCACATAATACGACACCACGCGTAGAATTTACCTTGTTTAGACTGTTTTTAAATTTTTTATGCCCGTTTCAAACTATGGTCAAAACGGCGGGCATGAAGGTTCTTAGCTAGGGGATGACCCTCATTGAACTTGCATTGGATCTCTAATAAAACAACATATTGTGAACCTAGAAATGATTTTTTCAAAAAATCACGATCACGATCCTTAGATCATGTACCCGTGGTTCAAACCGGACGCACTTCCTACCGATTCGGTAGAAATTTATCTTTTTCGCGAGGGGTGTACAGAAAAGTTTTAGATACCCCGGTTGGGACATTGTCAATGCAACGTGGTCTAGTATTTATGAAAAATAGGGTTGTAGTATTTTGAAATTTTCATTTGGTGGTTGTTTCACAAAATACCCTTTTTGACAATTGAATTTCTAGACACATTTTGCAACCAATGAGAGTGCAGGAACCACAATGCCAAAAATCAACCTCCCAAGCACGATCTTGGCCGTCCATAGGGTCACAATCCAACGCCCAAAAGCGCCCCTCAAACCCTAGCTCTCCACTCTCCACCGCCTCCACGACGCCACCCATCCAGATCACGATGGAGATGGATCCCCTTCCCACTCCCAGCCCCTCAAACCCTAATCCCCCTCAGACCCGCCGCCATCGATAGCCGCCGAGCTCGCTCCCCTTCATCCCCTTCTCCCACCATGACACCCACAAGATCTGCTCCTCCCTCCCCACAAGATCTCTCTTTGAAGTCGCCACCAGGTGAGAGGGTGCGACGCAGGCCTCAGCACCGACGTCGGTGGGAGCACTGTCTGGCCCCTGTTGCTCCGTGTCCGGTGCCATCCTCAACCAGATCCCCTCCACACGGGTCTTCCTCATCAACACCGGTGGGAGCACCTGCTAGGCTTCTACACCGACAACTTCTACAAGGACTTCTACACCGACAACTTCGTGGACTAGGTCGGAATCTCCTGGTTGTGCCTCTCCCCCTTCATCGACACCCCACCACGCCGACGCGCTTCCCGATTGTTTGATGTGGCCTCAGTCCCCAGAGGGGTCTCTGTGCTGGAGAACCTGTGGCGGGTGCTCTCCTACGAGGTGCTCTACTGTTCTCATTCCTTGATCGTCTGTAGTTTTATCTTAGATCGAATATCGTAGATTCCCCTCAATCTCTTAGTAGTTTGGAGTAGATCTACGGGCGGTGGTACTACTTTTGTTGATCGATTGCTGTTGTCTCCAGTATGCTTTGATACTATGTAGATGTACCGATTTGAGGTTTGGTTGTTGTTGATTTTATACACTGAACTAGTTTCCCTTCATCTTTCAATAGTGCTGCTTGTGGTAGAGTAGTTTCCACTGTTAAACATAATTATTAGGTAGGTCTACTGAAAATAGGTGGAATCATGCCATCTTCTTTCAAGTACACACTTTGTTGAAATTGGTCTGTTATCTAATCTGAAGCTAGCAATGAGTGCTTGTGGTTAATGTTTTGTTAGCTAATTGTTGATAGTAGTGCACTATACAACTTTGTTCGATTTATTTAGATAAATGTGATGTTGTTGCATAGCTGTTCTCCATGCAAATTGTTGTTATGAACCTTGACTTTAATTAGGCTGGACTGTACAATACCTATCTAGTTTCTGATTTATTCACTCAAGTTGCATTCTATGGAGTGGTAGTATGGAGTAATTTTTCAGCGCTTATATCCTGCTGTTGTTATAGAACTAACTCAAGTGTGTGTCTATTAGCAGATATTCCTATATTGAGACTCTAAAAGTGGCAAGTCCTTGCTTCTTCACTACCGCTAGGAGGACTTGACCATTGAGCCTACCTGGCCGACCATCCCGGTGCCCCAGCAATCATGACTACACAGGTCTGCCCTTCTCTTTCTCAGCTTCTTCCCAACAATCAGTAGTGTAGACAGATGGTTAATATGCCATACTTCCCCTTCATTCAGGGCGAAGAACTCAGGAAGTAGATCGGTGCTACGGCTTACATCAAATGCATATGCAAGACACAACAGGTAGGATCGAGGATGGACTACGTGTATAAGAGTTTGTTGTTTGGTCAATTTAAGGTACACATGTTGTATCATTGATTCATACATGCTGTCTTATATTCATAATCTTGCCTCCCTAGAGTTTAGTTGTGTTAATTGTGATTCATACATGTTGTCTTATATTCTGAGTTGTCCTGAATGGTTACCTGAATTTTGCATATTTTTCTGAGTTGCCAAATATGTCTACTTGATGCTTGAATATTGTGACAAAGTAGTACAGTTTGTCTGATTGTTTTTCTTTTCTGATTAAATGATCAAATCTATCCAGTATACATCATACCTCCTAATCTTCATTTTTCTGTCACTGTTGATTCAAATACCTCGAGTTGTAGTTTCTTGTATGTGCAATATGGTCCATGTATGCTACTCACATGTTCTTTCGTTGTTACCAGGCAATGAGTGGTGTTGCTCTATCGTACAAAAGCTCCAGCAAATAGTGGCATGCTAGCAAGGAGAGGACCCACTGGAAGTGAACGACACAGGAGGCCGAAGATGCATGGCCGAGTGGTGTTCTACTAACAATGGTGCTCTATTTGTTGTATGCTACTTGATGGACGTTGCCATACTTGTGTGCTTGTACTGCCTCGTTATGTTGGTTGCCAACCCAGATGTTGGGATCTTGTAATTATAATCGTTCTCTTTCATCTGGTAGTGATGCTTGGTATTGTGTAATCACATTGATGCTGTGAGCTTACTTTTAGACAAATATGTCCTGTCATTTGAAGATTTTCTTGATTAAATATTGTGTATTTAATGAGGAAATTTAAACCTGACCAAACCTGGCAGGTAGGGCCTGTGACATGTGGGTCCTGTACATTTTGTGCTCTCAAAATGTCACGGCCCAAATAATGGCTCAAATAATATTAACAGATTTTTTTTAGAAAAGCAGAACATATAGGCCGAAAATGAATTATATAAAGACTAGGCCCCAAAAATAAATGAATCATAAATGCCAAACCCCACATAGAGATGGACTAAGATAGCAACCAGGTCATGTAAACAGGCTAAAATTATTGGGCTTGGCCCATATAAAGCAACTAACTAGACCGGGCTAAATCTGATCGATGACATTTCCAATTGGTCACTGATTTGCCACGTAGGATCAGCCACGCAGGATCTGACGTGGACATGGCAGACAGTCTGTGACCAATACAGTTGGTCATAGAATCTGTGACCATCTATATTGGTCATAGACGTCTATGACCAATTCAGAAAAAAGGTCGTGGTGTTTAACTAGTGACGCTCAGCTTTTGACCATCTGTATTTGGTCACAAAAAGGTCATAGATTAAAAACTATGACCTTTCAGTAACCAATATGGAGGGTCATGTATCAACAGATTTCTTGTAGTGTCGACAAGCATGATGGAAAGAAGAAGTCCAGCCACCTCCTCAAGGATTGCCACGAGCTCCTCAAGCTACACGAGGGATTGGTACGGATGAACCGCAACGCAGTCGAAAGAGGCTACGGAGCCGCTCTAGGTGTTGTGTCACATGGCGCTCCGCCACCACCACCTGGCCCACCCCCGAATGCAGCTGCGCTGGACCAGCACCACGGTGGCGAACCATACCCACGAGCCATGGGTACCATGATGATACAAAAGGGATGCCCCTCGAATCGGGTGCAGAAGGCCATCACTCGCCAAGTCAACCTGGCCACACACTTGCCACCATCTAGCACTGAGTACCTCGGCGGAAGCGAGTCTTGCATCACCTTCGACAAACGCGATCACCCGCCTCAAGTACCCCGTCCAGGCCATTGCCCGCTCGTACTCGAAGCGCAAAACGGAGGCTTCGACATGAGCCGCGTCTTCATGGATGGCGGAAGCGGCATCAACCTTATATTCGCGAGTACCTTGCGAGCAATGAGGATCCCTCTAACTTGCCTGGAGGCCTCGGACACAACATTCCACGACATCGTCCTGGGAAAAGGCGTATATCCCCTGGGCAAAATCAACCTCGACGTCATCTTCGACACGCTGAAGAACTTCCGGCGCAAGTGCATCGACTTTGAGGTCGTCGACTGGCCCTCGCAATATCACTGCATCCTCGGACGTGTCACGTTCGCTAGGTTCATGGCAGTGCCACACTACGCCTACCTGCAGATGAAAATGCCAGGTCCCAATGGCGTCATCACGATCAACGGAAGCTTCGAAAGATCCGATAGTTGCGATAGGGAATTCAACAGAATTTCCCAGTCCTTTGGCATGCAGGAAGAACTCGCGAGACTAAAGGAGTCGACAGACAACAGTCTGCCTCCCCTGAGCCGGCCAAGTTCGGCTGATCTATCCTTCGACTCATCGGTGCACAGAAAGAATGTGCAGGTCCACCCATCGGATCCCGCCAAGATGGCCCTCATTGCCAACAACTTGAGTCCCGCATAGGAACTCACGCTCATCGAATTCCTCCGTGGGCACTAGGAAATCTTCGCCTGGTGTCCAGCGGACATGCCAGGAGTTCCTAGGGAATTCGCCGAGCATGCACTCAACGTCAACCCAGACGCAAGGCCAGTCAAGCAAACAATACGGCGATTATCTGAGCCAAGAGCAAAGGAAGTCGGGATGGAGATCAATAGAATCCTCGACGCCAAATTCATATGCGAGATCAAGGAGAGTACTTGGCTCGCCAATACGGTGCTAATACCAAAAAAGGACATGGATATCCTGCGGATGTGCGTGGACTTCAACTCTTTAAATAAGCATTGTCCAAAGGATCACTTCCCGCTACTGCGAATTGACCAGATCATCGACTCCACCGCGGGATGCAAACGCCTATGCTTCCTCGACGCCTACTCAGGCTATAATCAGATTCGAATGAAGGAGGAAGATCAAGAAAAAACAGCGTTTACAACGCCCTTCGATGTGTTCTGCTACAACACAATGCCTTTCGGGCTAAAAAACGCAGGAGCCACCTACCAGCGGTGCATGCAGGCCTGTCTCAAAGAGCAACTCGGTCGCAACATTCAAGTCTATGTCGACGTCATAGTAATCAAGACCAAGGAGGAAGCCTCCCTAATCGACGATTTGCGCGAAACCTTCGCCAACCTCGACCGCTACCGGATCAAGCTCAATCTGGACAAATGCGCCTTTGGCATACCATCTAGGCAACTACTTGGGTACCTCATCTCCGCGAGGGGAATCGAGGCAAACCCGAAGAAAATAAAAGCCATACTGGCCATGGAGAAGCCCAAAAACATAAGGGGCGTACAGCAACTGGCTAGGCGAATCGCGGCACTTAGTCGATTCATCAGTCGGATGGGAGAAAAGGCACTGCCCTTCTACCAACTCCTCCGCAAAGCTAAAGAGTTCGAGTGGACCAATGAAGCGCAAGAAGCATTCGACGACCTCAAGTGCCTGCTATCCACTTTGTCAGTACTGGTGACCCCACGAGAAAGGGAACCACTATTGCTGTATATCTCCGCCACCAACTAGGTGGTCAGCATGGTACTTTTGGTCGAACGAGCCGAGGAAAACAAGGTCCACGGGGTGCAACGCCCAGTCTACTACCTCAGCGAGGTCCTCACGCCAACAAAACAGCGGTATCCGCACTACCAGAAGCTGACGTACGGCGTCTTCATGACCGCTCGGCGACTGCGCGATTACTTCTAGGAGCACCCAATTGTGGTGGTCAACGACGCCCCGTTGGGGCATATCCTCAATAATCCCGACGCCACGGGACAAGTCGCGCTTTGGGGAATATAATTTCTCCACGAGACATTACATACGAAAAGCGCGACGCAATCAAGTCGCAAGTTCTTCCTGACTTCCTCATGCACTGGATGGAGAACCAGCTCCCTGACAAACCAGATATGTCCTACCTCTGGACAATGCACTTCGATGGATCCAAGCGAAAAGACGGAGCAGGTGCAGGTGTCATACTGTCATCACCTCAAGGGGACAAGCTGAAGTACATCCTGCGAATGCAGTTCACCGCCTCAAACAACGAAGCTGAATACGAGGTCCTGCTGCACGGGATGAGGATGGCAAATGCCTGCGGAGCCAAGAGGCTCATTATATACGGCCACTCCAAGTTGGTCGTCAACCAAACAATGCACGAGTGCGACACACTGAATGACAACATGATCGCGTACCGCGACCTCTACAACACACTCGAAGGAGACTTTGATAGTTGCAGCTGCGGCACGTAGGCCGTGAAAGCAACGAAGAGGCGTACGCACTCGCCAACATAGGCTCTACCTGCGCCCCCCACCACCTGGGGTATTTCTCGAGCGCATCTGCGAACGATCCATCAAACCAAAGGCCGCAGAGAAGAAAACAAGCGCAACAACAGACTCGGGGGCTACGCCACCCAATGAGTCAATGGCACTCAATGACTTGGAGCTAGACACAGGACTCGAGGGACCAATGAGTGTAATGATGATCGAGCAATCCTAGACGCAACCGTACATCACATACCTCCTCAACAAAAGGCTACCGGACGATCCGACTGATGCACGGCACATCGCGCGGAGATCCAAGGCATTCGCTATTATCAATGGCGAACTGTATAAACGCAGCATCACATGAGTACTCCAACGATGCGTCTCCACGGCCGATGGAAGAGCTGTTCTCCTCGACATCCATGAGAGGACCTGCGGGCACCACGCCGGCAGTCGCGCCCTCGTTGCCAAAACTCTACGAGCTGGATTCTACTAGCCTACGGCCATGCGCGATGCCAAGGACATCGTCCAAATATGCAACGCTTTCCAGCGATTCGCGGACAAGCCGCACGCACGTGGCGTAGAACTCCAGCCAATTCCATTGGCCTGGCCCTTCGCACAATGGGGACTTGACATGGTTGGCAAACTCCCAAGGTCCTCATGAGGAGGCAACGTCTAACTCTTGGTCGCAGTTGATAAATTCACCAAGTGGATTAAGGCCATGCCAGTGACCAACCAATCAGGACACAGCGCAGTTAAGTTCTACCGCTTCGGAGTACCGCACAACATCATCACCGACAACGGGACGAACTTCACATCCAAGGAGTTCCAAGAATTCTGCGAGAATTTGGGGATCAACATCAGCTATGCCTCGGTAGCACATCCACAGATCAACGGTCAGGTGGAAAAAGCAAACGGGCTCGTCTGTGGCGACATCAAGAAGCGACTCCTTCGACCACTCGAACAAGCCGCAGGTTGCTGGCCAGACAAACTGCAATCAGTACTCTGGAGCCTACGCACAACTCCAAACAGTGCTACGAGCTACACACCGTTCTTTATGGTGCACGGGGCAGAGGCAGTGCTACCAGCCGAGGTATGGTACAAGGCGCCGCGCGTGGTCGCTTACAGCAAACAAGAGTCATCCCTCGCACTCGAAGACTCCGTCGACCTCCTTGACAAGGCAAGAGAAATCGCTGCAGAAAGATCAACGATCTACCAACAGAACCTGCACAACTACCACAGTAGGAGGCTACGCCCCAGATCCTTCGTCGAAGGCGACCTAGTCCCGCAACTAAAGCAGCAGGGGCATCTCAAGCTCGAGTACCCCTGGGAAGGACCATACGTGATTAGAGAAGTAATCCCAGGTGGCGCCTATCGCCTTCAAGATTTAGGGACAGGAGTCACATACTCGAACCCCTGGAACGTCGCACAACTGCGAAGCTTCTACCCTTAGTTGTTTTTACTTTTAGATCACAAATAAGGCACTCAGCCATGGCTACTTAGCCACACATTGTACTTCGTACTATCCTTCGAATAAATAAAGCTAAGTTCCCTAAAACTCTATGTTCTCCTTTATTTTTGCACAATTTATCTACTCGGGGGCTGTGCCACCCTATATACATCTGTTCTACGAACCAAAACGCGATATCCTGAGTAGCTGGCACATCAATCGAAACCCTTGACACAACATCGACCCAGCTGCAATGCGCCTGACAGGTTGACAAGGGACTGAGATAAGAGCATGGCGAGGCTAACGAAAAGGAATCGCATAGTGCAACGCACTTACATGCTAACAAGCTCTTTATACATAATCCGTAGTTAGTTATACACCATATACACAAACTTTACAACACTGGTACACTTATGTGCAGGATACAAACTAAGCCACTACTGCAACAAAAGAACGTTGGTCTGCTCCTCGAAGAAATCGACGATCTCCTCCGCTGGGCGATCCACTGCCTGGTAGTGCGGCACCATATTCCAGGCAGAACCTGCTGGTGGTGCAGGTGGCCTAGCCGCAATTGCCGCAACATCTACGTCAGGCCTATGTAGTCGCACCAGCGATAGAGCGACCTTGGCACCACTCACCAACTGTTGCCTCACGCACTCGCGAACCACAGTCAGGTCTTGAAACTTGGCAAGGAGGGCCAGCAAGCTTGATGGAGTAACATCCAATGGAAACATCATGCGATAAATGTTCTTCAAGCATGACTGTGACTTCTTCAGAAAGTGCAGCACTCGCGATGAACGATCCTATAGGGTCGCCAGCGCAATCGCATGATCATGATCTACCCAGAAGTATCCACTCTCTTGAAGTTGCTCCTAGGTAAGATCATGCATACAAATGGCAATTCTATCCTTCTCATCCTGTGGATGACGCGCGTTGACAACTACACGAAGCAGCAACAGCAGCATAAAGGCACCATCGCGAGTGACGACAAGGAAAAGATAAGAGCAAGCACACTAACACTTGGATTGGTCGCCCAGCTGCGTCACCTCGCCAAGCAGATACTTCTCTCGGGCGACGGCTTTCTCCGCCTTCCACTTCCATACATCCGCGTTACTGCGGAGCACGGGCAACTCACGCTCCAGCTGCTTCGCACGGTCATGCAGTCGCGAAAGCAGCGACAACTCATCTACCCTGGAGCGTGGCGGTGCCAAAGTATCATCAAGAGGCGGCGAGTCCTGAGTTTCCCTCAAAGGATCACTTGATGTAGCCTACCACAAGCCAAGATAGAAACAAATAAGACGATCAAATCGACACAAAGACAAAAGATTCAAGTGCATTCAAGACTAGCAAAAGTATCAGCAGATACACTCGCCAGTAGGCATGTTCTTAACAAAGGACATAAACTAGTTAACTATTACAAAGCTACTGAGGAGCGATTGGCTTCTTCGACTTCGACGGCTTCGAGGGCTTCGGGGGCTTCATCGAGTCCGTGGCAGTATCAGATGCCACTGACTTTCCGCCTGCCGCAGCCTTTGCCGCCTTCTTGGCGCGTTGCAGCTCCTCAGAGTACTTCGCAACCGTGTTTATCAGATGCGGCCCATATTTGCCACAGGCAGTCGTGAAGGGGGCAAAGACTACCTGCTGGCCGCTCGCGGTAACAGGCATCGCCTTCGAAACCGCTGCAGGATCAACTTCTATTCCGTGGGCCTGCACCATGGCAAGCGACATGGACGCGCCAGCCCCACGGAGCGAGTTCTTGAAGGATGCAGGAACACCCCCGGCGAGAGACTCCACCAGCTCGTTCATGTTCTCGATTAGCTCCGCCTTGGGCACCAACTTCTCTCGAAGGCGACCGAGAACGCCCTTGGCCTTGGAGAGCATATCTTGAACAGCGGCACTGCGGTCCTTGACTTCTGAAAGCGCACCCACCAAAGCGTCGTCGCAGCGGAGGGCCTGAGGATCGAAGCTTAAACCGCTAGCATCTGTACACAAAGCAACACATGGATATAAACATCAATGCCAATGCCAAACACTGAACAAAAGAACAACAATGATATCCAACCAAGGTACCTGAGAGAGCTTTGGCAATCGAGAAAACATGTTCTTCGAACAACTTCTCCCTGGACGCAATAGAGGCACGCAGATCCTCTTCACGCCTCTGTGCCTCGTCACGCGTCGCGGTTGCCTCATCGCGGCCCTTCACAGTCGCGGCGAGTGTTTTCTCCAAGGTGGCGGCGTCACGCAGGAGGGAATTATGTTCAGCTAGAAAACAAAAAGGATTGACTATCAGTCGACTATATAAAAGGAGAAGAAGAAGAAGTGCAGGACACTCACTCTCAACCACACGATGACGCGTCTCCAGCATCGCATGCTGGCGACCCATCGCAAGCACTTGCTCCGCCAAGTTAGCAGCCTCCTTCACAAGGAGCTATCGCATAACAAAGGATCAGCAGAAGCCATCGACTGCAACATCAAAAAGAAGAAAATCCTACACTTACATGATCCTCCAATGACTCCAAAGTCGTTTGGTGCGCAGTCATCCGGGCAACCATTCGATGCTCCCCTGCATGAGGAGAACTGGAAGAGTTGTGCCCGGAGTGGGCCGCCAATGGAGAGGAAGGAGCACGCTCGACCTCTTTCTTGGCCCTTGAGGTCGCGACTCCTGATTCTTTAAAAAATTGGACGTCACCAGAAGATGACGACGCCTCTTGACTGCAAGACAAAATCCACATCAAGAAAAGGCAAACCCAGAGACGAACCAACAAGGGCAAAATATAGAAGAACAAACAAACTAGAAAACTTACCAATCAAACTTGTCAAAGTCAAAAATGGGCTCCCCCGATTCTGACGAGGACTCCTTGGGCAATCGCATCTTCTTGCGAGAGGATGGTGCCACGACGCTCACAGGAATGGCAGGTATCGGCGACTCCGCACCACCACCTGCACCTTCTGGAGTCGAAGGAGACGACGCATCTGAATCCTCGCTGCGCGAACGCTTGCGAGTATCCGGACTACCGGACTCGGGGGCTTCCTCCTCCGCATCAGATGGGACGGTCGACTCCGACTCGTCCTCTTCCAAGGCTTCGCGAGGGATAATCCCTTCAGGAAGAGGGGGCATACAAGGTGGCACCGCCTAATCCTGCATACAGACAACAAATTCAGCAAACAGCAAGTAAACAGCAAAGAAGCAATCAACAAACTAAGCTACTATGTAGCACAATTGTACCTCAGGAGGAGGGTTCGAAGCGTCGAACGGAGGAAGGACTGGCTCGCTTGGGAGCACATCCTTGATGGTGTATGTGGTCACCAGTCGAACCCTTTTATCTATCTCACTCGCGGATATGCCATCGGCAGACACGCGAGTGGCATCGTCAGCACCAGCCCACTGAAACATGGGGTGGACTCTGGCCTGTAGGGGCTGGATGCGACGGCGCAGCCACGTGCGAATGAGTGCGTAGCCTCCTTCCTCTTTACCTATGCGACTCTCGAGGTCGCAGACGCGCTCGTATAGCACATATGTCTCCGCGGAATCGCCAGGCATAATTACATTCTTCCAGGAGCGCCTCCTCTTGCATGGCGTCGAGGGGTCGAAGGGCGCGAGTCCGAAGTGGTCTCCGTCGGCCTTCTGGTCACGAACGTAGAACCACTTTTCCCTCCACCCTTGTACAGACTTCATCAGCTTGATGTCGAAATAGGTGGCGGATGGATCGACGTGAATTCCGTAGCCGCCTACATCGTAGACTAAAGAGCCAGAAGCAGATTGGCGCTTCAACTTGAAGAGGCGCTTGAAGAGGCCGAAGTGCGGCTCGATTCCGAGCCAGCACTCGCAAAGGGTGATGAAGCAAGAGATGTGGAGGATAGAGTTTGGGGACAGCTGATGGAGCTGGAGCCCGTAAAAGCAAAGGAGGACCCTGAAGAAGGGATGTGGGGGCAACGAGAGGCCCCGAATGATGAACGCCAAGAACATCACTCGAAAACCAGCGGGAGGAGAGGGGACTATCTCACCACCGGGGACGCGCGTGTCGGTGACTATGGCGGACAGCACTCCGTCTTGGCGAAGAAGACGGAGATCAGAGGACTTGATGATGGAGGGACGCCACGCACCATTCGTGACACGGGTGTCCGCGCCCTTCTTCTTCCCGCCGGCGGCGGCGCTGGTACCCACGGCGGCGGAGCCGCCCTTCTTATTCACTGCAGCAGCGGTAGCCGCGAAATCGGCCGCAGCACCTCCCTTCTTCTTCCCCATTGCGCGACGGCGATGTGATCAAAGAAAATAGCTGGGAAATGCACGGAGCTGATCCAGCGCTGCGGAGGAATAGAGAGCAGAGAAAGCAATGGAGCAGCGGCAATGGCGATGAGGGCAGGAGATGAGCGAAAAGTAGATGTGAATTTTACCGTCGCAGCAACACTACTTAACCCCTGGAAGATGCAATCCAACGGCTCAGAAAAACCCTACTGGACACGTGGCAAACATCGTGCTAGACACGTGGAGGAGTGGAAACGCGAACCGTCCCCCCATTGCTTCCATTACGCGCGGAAATCGAGGAGGTGTAGTTAAAAGAAATATTATTCATGCCCAGTCAAATCAAAGTCAGGGAGTAGGACCCACTGCTCGTCACCTCCCGTCAAACTCGCTCACGCGGGAAGCTGAGGTCATGAAATCATCAGCACTGATGTCATCAAAGCTACGCAGAACAATACTTCGACTACTTTAGTACCTGCTCGAGTCTTCGACACCACCAAGCACTCGGGGGCTACTCCCATAGGGAGCGCTGGTCGCGCACCCTACGACTTTCCTTTCTTTTTCTTTTTCAGGAACAAGGACAATCAAAGCAAACCCAACCACTCGAAGCATGGCTTGACTATGGGCATGGGTTACTCCCATAGGGAGAGCCGGAAGCAAATTTGACTGAAACAAGCAAACAAAAGACGACAGTAGTCGCAAAAGTTACTTAGTCCCTGCCTGAGTCTTCGACTCAACCAGGCACTCGGGGGCTACTCCCATAGGGAGCTCTGGTCGCGCACCCTATGATTATGTGTATAAAATATTGTGTGTTGATAACATCCACACTCGAAGCTTATGGCGACACCCCCTCATAATTTTTCCCTACAAAGAGATTGCGTCTCCTAGGTCACCCGAATCGTCTCCGCGATGATAAAATTCAGATGTCGCGCTTACAGCGTGAAGGTAAGACCTGAATAAGGCCTGGCAACGCATTTGCTGTGCACTACCAGAAATATATCCGTGCCTACAGGTACGATGAATATCCCTTGAAGGACGCGTCGAGTGCTCACACCCATATAACTAGAATTCGACTCCTGTAAGACCTCCACAGCTTGAGTCAAATTACACCAGCACTTTTCCGGATTCGAGTCCGGGGACTCGAGTTCGAGTAGATTGCGTTGTTTCACCCTAAGGTGGTTAACTGATACCGATCATCGGTTAAATCAGGCATGCACATCAACAATCCCTATGACAGAAACAAAGCAGTTGAAAATATACTCATTCATGCACTCGAAAGACTTCAAAAAGTCCACAGTCGAATCTGCGATTCCACTGGCACTCGGGGGCTACTGACATGGGTATACCCTACAGGTACTCGAGCTTGGTATATACGGCCTAAATACAGTGGAAGCCCACGGTGTCACCAAGGCCCCAGGGAGAACTCGAGTGACCTACGGACTCTTGATTGCTTGAAGAACAAGAAGAAGCTAAAGATAGAAAGTTCAAAGGGGAAAATCCTAACCTGTAACCGACTCAACCTGCTACCTGAGACCTAGCCTTTCTATATAAAGGCTAGGAGGGGGCGGCGAGAATGACACACGCAACCCTAGTTTCCACAACCCTTGCCAGATTGCATCTGCGCACCATTGTAATCTTCGATTCCTTCGATAATTCCACGAGCAGACAAGCAGGAGTAGGGACCTCTACGAGGCCTGAACCTGGGTAAATCTTTGAGTCCCCTGTGTGCTTGTTTGCTAGCCGATAGATGTCTCCAGCGCTCCCTCCTTCTCTAAAACCCAAGCCCATAACAATGGGCATTGATGAGTTAAACCCTCGTCATGCTCCTTGACGGTCTTCTCGAGGCCGGCCACCTTCTTGCGAAGACGGGCGATGGTGCGATCCTTGTTCTCGCACTGGAAGCGTAGAGACTGACGATCCTTGACTAGCAGTAAGAAAGTCTGGGCCTTCTGGTCGGCAATGGCATGGTTGTGGTTGGCTAACTCCCTAGCATTGTCCAACTCCTTCTGACGATCGTACAACAGGAAGTCGAGGTTCTCCACTTGGCGCTTCAGTGCTGGATGACTTGGCTTCTCCATCGGCATTCCCATGAATTCACGCCTTGCATAGTGAGCAGAACGGGTTCCTTGGATGTGGTTGACACTGAGGGCACATAGACGTGCGAGAGCTTCATGCATTGCCCTGGCAAATCCATCTAGCCAGTTGTTCTCTCCCACGGAGAACTGGATTCTCCCAGACATTGGTGCTTCTATACTTCCTCTAAGATCAGTGGTGACTAGCCACTGTAAGTCTCCTCCTGGGGGTCCTGGAAGTTGAGCTCCAAGAAACTCCGGATGTGGGGGCCCAGTAACTCCGATAGTGAATCCAGATCCCTCTCGAAGATCAGCTGACCTCCGTTTCCCAACTGGTAGAACTTGCTGAACTGAGTCTCCATCTACAAGAGTTTAGGATGAGAAAATTAGTGAAGTGATCAAGTGTGTCAAGTTTTAAGTAGTACTGTAAGAATTTTGAGGAACATGAATTTTTGAGAAAGCATGAATTCCCAAGGGTAACATAGGAAATAGTTTTTCATAAATACTCACTTTGGTTTTGAAACTAAGTTTTTGGTTTGGACCTCCATTCTAACTAGGGTCTCCTATGGTCAACCTGGCTTTGATACCAACTTGTCAACACCCGGATTTTTAATCCCAGATGCCTGTTATGTCATTCATCGCAATCCCAGGATTACCATTTCTACGAGACATAACATATTGGATATCACAGTACATCATCCATTACAAACCATACATAAGGTCTTACACAAATAAGGATCTCATGATCCAGTTTTAATACAACAAGCAGTGGAAATAAAAGATAAGCGTAGCGAGGGGGGTCCATCTTCAGGGGCACAGGCAATGCTGACGAAGGCAGATAGTCCTAGTTATCATAGCCGTCCTGCTGGCCATCATCTTGGTAGTCTCCTTCATAGTCTGGCCATGAGAATAGCCAGGGACAAAAGCCATGAGTACTCTTTAAGTACTCACAAACTACCACTAACAAGTAGTATAGTTCTAAGTTAAAGTGCTAACTCTAAGTTTAACTATAAAGTTAAGTTTGAAACCTAAGCTAAGTTTTGAAGCAAAGAAAGATAAAATAAAGTTCTAGAATCACTTAAGTTGGGAAGCTATTGTCATAAACAAAATCCTATTGTGGTCAAGTCAAGGTTCATCATTTTATAAGCCATTTTGAAAACATCTGACAACGAAACAGTATAGCCATTCCAACTGTCCATCACCGCGGACGTGGCTTTTCGAATAGTTTGACACTCTACAGAGGTGGTACACTTTCACCACAAGATTCGATACATCTATCAGGGATACCCTGAATCATCATACTTAGTATGCAGATAATCAAACATAACCTTTCCTTTACACACCCTAGTATAAGCACCTCTCCTATGAGCATGGCCTCCCAACCATGACCATCTGTCATCTTGGGCACTGCATAGGTGGACAACATTGAGAGGTAGCCTCAGCTCAAACCTCTCCCGCGAGGGAACTAATACTAATGCATATAAACTTCCGGCTAAGCCATACCCAATTCAGGTAATGTGGTTGTACGGTAAATTTGGAATGGTATCGCATCCGAATCCAACCATCAGTTTTGTAAAAAGGGTTAAGGCTCATGCCTCAACGTTTTCACCATCATAAACCATTTGTGTTTCTCAACACATGTCAAAACATCTCAATAGAATGACTCATCATTCCAAGGTTTTCATAATTCATTTTCACCAAGTATTCCCATCTAAAGTGACTCAAGTTTGCATCTAGCTTTAATCTACTAAGTTAAGAGTGTTCACTAAGGTGGAAAGATGGGATCAATCTCATGCCATAGAATGACATCTAAAGTTATCTAAATAGGTCAAGTTTTATACTCTTTATGCTACCTTCAAAATAAGTAAAGAACTTTGGGTAAAGTAAAGGAAGTAAAGCTTGGAAAAACTAATACTTGGGGTAAGTAATAGTCAAAGTGATATAACCAAAGCATGCCTAAAGAATCTTTGCTTGGGTTATGAAGATTGCATGGGTTAGCTTGCATTGTTAATGGGGGCTTGCCTTGTGCAGTGCAGTGGTTGAAGTTTTCTTCCTCCTCTTGATAGAACTCCTCCTCCTCGAGAGCTTGGTCGATACTATCGTCTATAAATACATACGCTAGTCTAATTAGCACTATAAGGCACACATTTGATGATCTATTATCATCACAAGCATCACAAGTTTGATTAACTAGTTTCATTATTTTTATCTTAGAAAAGTAATTTCTACTCATTGAAAAATTAACTAAGATTTAATATTCACCCCTTAAAATATGGGATCATGTGGACACATGTCATAACCACATATTCTAACATGTGTGAATGTGATATAAGGGTTGGATCACAATTACTTTGGTTTAAGTTCATTATTTAATGATTTAAAGTGACTAGAAATGCCTATATAGCATTATTTTTGTACTAGTCCAAAGTCACTGCATATAAACCTTAATATTATTACATATTCAGATAGGTATGGTGAAATGTGATGTTTGAGAGTTGGAATCAACTCTAAAGCTATGATGGTTGATTTTATAAAAATGTTGCAAGGTGCAAAAGATTCTGTGTTATTTTTTTTACTAGGAGAGATCTCTAACTCTAATTGAATTAAATCCAACGGGCTTGGGTAGATCTTTTCAGTAGCTTTCTAACAAAATTGGAATCACTCCATTTGGATTTGTAAATCTCTCTAAATTGAATTTCAAACTAGGGGATATAACTATGTTTAAGCTAAAAAGGAAAATCCTAATTCAAACTAAATGGGTCGTGCGGGAAAGCTAACGGGCCGACCCAGTGACACTACATGGCGCGGGGCACAACTGACAGGGGGGTCCACCTGTCAGTGGCTCATAATGCGCGAAGCGGTACGGGGCGATGTGGGCCATTAGATTAGAAATAGGATCAACGGCTAGGGCTCGTCGTCGACGACGAACAGGTCGCCGGCGAGGTTTAACCCTAGCGGCTCGGTGGGGGTGCTTAGGGGGCGTACCAGGGCTCCAACGACGACGGCGAGGCGGACAAACGGACTGGTAGATGACGACGAGCTCAGGGGTGGTCGAGGCAGCTCTGGGGGTGGTCACAATCAGCGGGGCCTTTCTCCTCCAGAGGCGGCCAGCTCTGGTGAAATTCCGGCGACTGCGAGCTCGAGCGGCTCCGGGGAGAAGTGGGGACTGACCAGTGGCAAGAGGGGAGGTGAGTGGTGTGCAGCAAATGGCTGGGGGTGGCCTCTATTTATAGCTCGACGACGCGACCGAAAGGCATGGGCGGGCGGCTCCGGCGAGGGCTGCACAGCGTGCTAGCAGCGTGGCTCGAGGTAGGAGACGGTGGCTGGTCTCCTGGCGATGCTCTACGGGATAAATGCGGGCCTAGGGACCGTGGTATGCGGTTGGGCGGTGCGCACGCTCTGAGCGGCAGAGGCAGCGGTCTCAACCGCGAGCGGTGGCTGTGGTGCAAAGGGCGGTGAACGGGCATGTCTGCGGTGTTCCTGGGGTCGTGGCGGAGCGGTGGACGCGGGCTGCGGTCGAGGGGCGGCGTGTACACGCGTGTCGGGCACGGCGCTCTGGCGCGTGCTCGGCATGGCGCAGAAAGTTAGTGCACGGTGGTTCCTCGGTGGTCCATGGCTCGGCCTGGCTCGGGGTGGGGACAGAGAGTGGCGGTGAGGTCCGGGCTAGCTACTAGACATGGTGAGAGGGAGAGGGGTGGTATGCTGCGGCGCTGGCATGGTCGGCCGGCAAGCATGGTGCTCGACATGGCATGGCAATGCCACTAGGGGGTAAGGGATGGGGTGTAAAGGGCATGGTTTGATCAAAGGGAGACATTGGGAGTGTTTTGAGGAGAAATGGGTGCAAAACCCTGTTGAAAACAGTGAGCTAGATACTAGGTGTAAACTCTGCCTGCCAAGTGTTTGTGGAAATGGCCGTAAGAAATTTACTTTGAAATTTTGAAAAGATTTTTGGTGGGTGTTCTAGGTATAAGCTTGAGACTCTGTGGGTGCTTGGGTTTTGAAATATGAGCTCATTTGAGTGGTTTTTGAAATAGTGGGATTTTCCCATATGAAATAGATTCAATTTTCAAATACCATTTAAAAATAGTGTTTGAATGTTTTTGGCAGATCACAAAGTGGGCCTTGGTACATTACTATGTGTACTAGCAAGGGGTGCAAAAATCCATAGTTGTTTCTGTTAGGTTTTGAGTACTAGGAATAGCCAAAGTAGGCATGTTGATTAAAATGGCACAAATGACCATTCTCTTCTTTTATTCATTTTGATTTGTTTTTCTTTGGGATTTGTTTGGAAATGATCTAGATGATGTTTATTTCACCTAACAATCATTTTACAAGCAATGGATCACTTAATCAAGGCAATTCAAACCAACTCCTATTATAAATGCATACACATATGAATGCTTTAATAATTTTAATTGGAAAAGTTTTTCTTAACCCTAATTTTGATGATTTGGATCTTAATAACCTTGGATTAAAGTTTTGGGATGTTACAGCCGGAGACACACAATTTCCACCTCTGGACCCAGGAGATGACTGTGACACTTCAAGACATGTCGATAATCCTTGCACTCCCTATCGAGGGACATCCTCGGTGTATTAATGTGGATTCTAACGGGTGGAAGGGGAGATGGCAGATCTTATTGGTATGGTTCCCGAGGATCATGTAAACAAGAAGGGGAAAGAGTAAGGTGCTCTGCCAGGGCTTCATACTTTTGGATCACACAGAACTTCAGGATCTTCCCCAAGGGGCTGATAAAGATACGGTTATGATGTATACCCGTGTAATCATGGTATGTTATCACCCGGACTATCTTTCCTGGCAGTAATGGCAAGAAAGCTTAATGGCACTAGCTCAAGGTGTTATCCGATCTTGACACTAAATGGAGACGGGTCAGGGCAGGGCCAACGTGGCCGATTTTACTAAGTCACAGTGTAACACCCTAAGGCAAGGCGTTACACTATGGACTGTAATGTTATTTCTCGAGGCGTTACACGTTCAGGAGAGGGACCCGTCTCCAGGACATGTAACGCCTCGGGCTAAGGTGTTACACTGTAGAATGTAATGCTTCAAAGGCAAGCGTTACACAAAGGGGTTATTTGGCTGAAATAGTTTTGCCCAAGGTTTATTTTTCAAAAAGTTTAGCCACGGGATTATTTTTGTCATTTTTGGCCGACGGTAGCAGATAGGCTATGTTAGCTAGCTACCCGGTCCTTTCAAAATGGACAACTTTTCATCTTCCAACTTCTTTTATCATCGACTGCTAATTATTTTAAAAATAATCCAAGAACATTAAAATGTAATTCCCTCCCTGCATGTCGAAATATAAGATGTTAAAGGTTTGTTACGACGAGTGAAACATCAACAAAATTATACCGATACCCTTGTCTATTTTGAATCGTGATTCGAATCACGTAAGTTCCCGATTGCGTTCGCTCTGCCCAAACATCTCAGCAACTCCTCCAGCCCCATCGACTCCCTCTAGGCCCACTCAACACCTCCATCGTCTGCGAACCATCCTTCCCCAGCCAGCACTTCCGCCCGTCGCCAGCTCCTCCCCCAACCAGGATCCAACCAGCACATCCACCCTCGGCTAGCACGTCGCCCCGATCTCCTACGGCCAAGCAGTTCGCCAGCACCTTAGCCAAGAACTCCTCTAGCCAAGCGCCTCAGTGTGATAATACTATGCTCCTCCGGACCTGCAACAATTGGTGACCCACCTCATCAATATGGTGCTCCTGGATCTCAATTGTAGTCTACTGGTAGATAGAGAAATGGATGAAAAAGTACTCCATGATGAGGAAGACGAGCCTGCATCTCGCTCATGCTGCTAGATATGTCAACAACTAGTTAGAATTCGTTCATATGGCCGGTTGTCTGTTGTCAACTTGTCATGTCATCTGGTCGATGTAGTCCACAAAACAGAACCATTATGCATATTAATTAACTTGAGAGATAAATGGTTAAGCATATCAACATCCTTCTTCACTATAGAATATCAACCTACAAATATAGTTAATGTGAGTTGAATTAGCCACGGCACATGTCTATATCTCTATCGAAATTGCTTCACGTACGATCTTTCCTGTCCGATAAATGTAAGACACTTCGTTATTTTTCCCATTCCGAAAGACATTCCAGAACTGCTGGCCAAGTCCATCGTCCATAGCTAATTTTTGAAAAGTGAGAAACTTTGGCCTATTCATCGGTTCATGTGCTACGCTAGCATCTGCATCAGTTCATGTGCCTATGCATCAGTCCGGTGCAAAAACGAACAACACACTTCGTTCTTGTGCCCATTCCGCCTCACTTTTCAATGATGCTAGCGTAGCACGCGCGCCATGGCTGCATGTGTCCGATGCTTAACTAGCTGGCTATACTGTAATAGTTTGGTGCTGGAGCTCCATCAGGTTGGATCCATGTTGCATTCAGCTACATGCACGCTTGACTCAGGTCAACAGGTACGTACAGTATGTGTGTGCAAGTACAACGATGTATATATCGGGTTTGAGCGCGCGTGCAATCAATGGCCCGCTCTCTTTCAATTTCGATATTTACATCCATAATGATCGATCGGGACTTGACGTGTGGAAAACTATACAACGACCTGACATCAAGGCGGCGTACGTACTGGTGCGGGTTGTGTAACAACCAGCACACGATAACACTGTTCGTCCAAATCATGTTTTTCGTTTTCTGCCCGGTTATTTTTTTCAAAGTTGGTCAATATTGACGTTAGCCTGGGTAGTTATGTAAAGGAATTCTAATGTTTTGAGATACAGTCCTAAAGTCTCCGTTATTCCTGGCTCTTCACCGATGGAGGAGGAGGAGGAGTTGCATGCCACGGTAGATGGTCAACTCTTTTCCCGCTTAGTTTGGGAAGTGTCGGAAGTGGATTTTGATAAGACTAGTCTTGGTTCATTCTATGAACTTAAAGCTTCCAGCCATAAATCAAATAGCAGAAGACTCGTAAGAGACCCCGTGTATCCGAATCTCCTATAGTTTCTCAATGAATGGTATGTTTTCAAATAGCAGAGGTCTTCGTGACTTGGCTAAATATTTGTTTTTCTCGATTGTGTGAGAGATTATAAATTTGATTTTTAGGTATTTTCGAGACTGGTAGACGTGAGTTCTCACAGTCTCTGCTCAATCGCCTATCTGGCGGAGTGGATTTTATATGATCTCACGTTCACCTCGTGGTTGTAAAACAATGTATTTGTACCGTGTTGTAGTCGTGTGCTTGCGCCAGATACGGTGTCGTTGTGTTGTAACATATACAGTTGAGATTGCCTCAGGTTAGTTATTAGCTATCTAATTTAGATTCCATAGTGTCAAGGCATATCTCGCTGTATCAATCTGTAACCTATTTTAACTATATAACATGGAACCGTCCTTGCCAGGAAGGCATACGTTTCAGCCAATATTTTAATATGGTATCAGAGTCTTTTCTCTTCCCTAATCGCATCTAGCCCAAAACCGATCTAGCTCTTTGGCGACGACATCTTCATCGGAGACATGCGTGCCGCCCTCTGATCCCTTCCGCAAGGCGGTGCAGGAGAAGCTAAACAGCCAGCACTTCCTGGTTTGGAAGACTGTCATGATGCCCGCTGTGCGCGGCGCACGCCTCGTTGGGTTCCTCGACGACAAGGTCAAGGCTCCCTCGGAAACTCTTACAATCGAGAGAGAAGAAGGGGGAAAGAATGTCACTTCGGAGGTGGACAATCCCGCATATACGGTGTGGATCGAGAAGGATCAAGCCATGTACCGCTCTCAATCGCGTGCGCGAGTCATGGGACTGCACAGGAGCTGAAGGCCATCCCAGATGAGCTGGTAACCGCCGGCAAGCCCATGGATGACGACAACATCATCAATGTCGTCCTCAATGGCCTAGACACGGAATACAATCAGCTCGTCAAGGCTATCTCTGCCCGCATCGGTCTAGGTATCACTCTAAGTGAAGTTTATGCTATGTTTTTGGCAGCCGAGGCTCGCATTGAGTCTCAGAGCGTTGAGGCCGCCTCTGGTGGTGGTGGTTTCTCGGCTAATCTGGCCTCCTGAGGTGGATTTGGTCATGGCAATGGCGGAGGATATCGTGGAGGTGGCCAACACCACAATAACAACCAGGGCAACGGTCGCGGAGGCGGCCAAAACAATGTCTATGGTAGCGGTGGTGGCCTCTACGGAAACAATGGTGGTGGCGGCAATAACTACCAGGGCAACAAGCCATGCTACACAGGTCCGTCATGTCAGATCTGCAAGAAGCCGGAAAACCCGGCGGACAAGTGCTTCGAACGCTTCAACAAGTCCTTCATCACGCCTGAACAGCCACAGGTCAATGCGGCAATCACGGACTCCTCCTCCTAGCACGTCGATCCCACGTGGATCTTCGACACCAGGGATACTGACCATGTAGCCAGCGAGCTCGACAAGCTAGCTGTTCGTGACCGCTACCATGGCAACAAGCAAGTCCACACCACAAGTGGCCAAGGTATGAAAATTAAACATATTGGTCATGCGTCTATTCATACTTCTGATTGACCTATCCACCTCAAAAATATTCTCCATATTTCAAGTGCACACAAAAATCTTGTTTCGGCCCATAAATTGGTTTATGACAATCATGCTTATGTTGAAATTTATCCAAACATCTTTTCTGTAAAGGATCAGGACATAGGGAGAACCATCCTCTAGGGCGTGAGTAGGAACGGCCTCTATCCCTTGCACGACGCATGCACAGACACTTCCAAGCAGCTTCTTAGCGCAAGTGCAAGCAAACCATCTTCTACACGATGGCATGGACGCCTTGAGCACCCTTCTTTTTCTGTTATCAATCAAGTTCTTAGAACAAATAATCTTGCTTTTTCTAGTAAACATGATGAGTCGGTGTGTAATGCTTGTCAAAAGGGCAAAATTCACCAATGGACCTATCCTAGATCTTTGAGTGTATCTAGTGGTCTGTTGGAGCCTATTTTCTCAGATGTTAGGGGGCCTGCCCCTATCTATGTTGGTCATCACAAATATTATGTGAATTTCATTGATGATTTTAGCAAGTTCACTTGGATCTATTTGCTCAAAAACAAGTCTGATGTTTTTCAGAAATTCCGTGGTTTTCAACAACATGTTGAGCGTTTATTCGACAGAAAAATTCTTGCTGTCCAATCTGCCTGGGGTGGTGAATATCAGAAATTAAGCCCCTTCTTTACTCATGTTGGCATAGATCATCATGTTCCATGTCCTTTTGCACACCAACAAAATGGTTCTGCAGAACGTAAACATAGACATATTGTCGAAGTTGGTCTTTTTCAATTAGCTCTTGCTTCCATGCCTCTTAAATTTTGGGATGAAGCATTTCTCACGGCGATCTATCTTATAAATCGCCTTCCTAGCAAAGTTATCCAAAACATCTCTCCCACCGAAAAATTGTTTAAAGAACCACCAAATTACTCTTTCTTTCGTGTTTTTGGATGTGCAGTTTGGCCCAATCTTCACCCTTATAATCAACATAAACTTCAGTTTCGATCAAAAAATGCGTTTTTGTTGGCTATAGTGGTCTTCACAAAGGCTACAAGTGTCTAGATATTTCCATGGGCTGGGTCTATATATCATGGGATGTCACGTTTGATGAATCAGTTTTCCCATTTTCTAAATTCATCCTAATGCCGGAGCACGGCTACGCGTTGACCTCCTTCTTTTGCCCTCCATTCTTCGAAACCCATCTATTACCGACCAAGGAGAGGATATGCGTCATGATCATATGTCAGTTTCTGCTATTTTTCTAATGTAATCAGTACGCAAGAGAATTCTGTTGCAGGCGGCAATCCCGAGGTGATTTGTCTAACGCGGAATCTGCCCCGGGATCTACAAATGTCGGCGAATCCGACTTGGATCCCATGTCACTGATACGTTGCTAACGTATCCATAAATTTTGATGTTCCATGCTTGGTTTTATCTACTTTCTTGTGTTTTGTTCCAACTTTGGAGTACTTTCTATACACTTTCTTGGACTAACCTATTAACAAGAGCCACAGTGCCAGTTGCCTGTTTTCTGCTGTTTTTGGTTCCAGGAAAGTCAGAAAATGAATTTCTCGGAATTGGACGGGACAAAAGCTAAAGTCAATATTTCACCCAGGGGGACACGGAACTAGAAGACGAGACGGAAAGGGGCCACAGGGTGGCCACACCATGTGGTGGTGCGGGCTAGCCCTGGCCGCGCCACCAGGTGGTGTGGGCCCCCTGGCAGCCCACCAACCTTGCCTCTTCGCCTATAAGATGCCTCCCGATGCAAAAACCCTAAATAGTCAAGCCTCTAGCCACGAAAAGTTCCGCAGCACCGCCGCCACCGAAGGGGAGATTTGGGGGACAGAAAGTCTCTATTCCCGCACCCTACCGGGATGGGGAAGTGCCCCTGGAGCCATCTCCATCGATCTGCACCGCCATCTCCATCGCCGTTTCTGATTCCCATGATGAGGAGGGAGTAGCTCTCTCTCGAGGCTAAGGGTTCTACCGGTAGCTATGTGTTCATCTCTCTCTCTCTATGCATGATCTTATTGAGATCATGAGCTTGTAATCTATAGATCTACCTTGCTACTCAAGTGCTTTATTAGATCTCTGCTCTCCCCTTGTGTGTAAAGTTGACAGTGTGCACACCATGGTGGCACTTAGGCTAGAGATTGCAAATACTTGTTATGAGTTATATTTGGAGTTGGATGTCTTTATGAAATTGTGGTGTTTGTTGGAACCATCTAGTGCTCAAGGTGACAGTGTGGGGTTATCTAGATGCGGAAAGCGAACTTTGAGGTGTGTTGTTATAGCCCTACCATGGATTAGAGTGTCCAACCAGAGAGTAGTTTAGAGTAGTATTATAAAGAGATGATATTTATATGAGAGAGTGTTCACTAGTGAAAGTATGATCCCTAGGCCTTGTTTCTAAGCATTGATACACCGTTTGCAATTAGATTTGTTACATGTTTGCTTGCTTCCATCTTTATTTCAGTTTGCCTTTAGTCTTTTCCCACGTCAACCACACACCAGCAAGCTATTTTCTGGCACCGTTACCACTTATAATTATCCATATCACTTGTATTTTACTATCTCTTCGCCGAACTAGTGCACCTATACACCTGACAAGTGTATTGGGGTGTGTTGTGGACATAAGAGACTTCTTGTATCTTGGTTGCAGGATTGCTTGAGAGGGAATACCTTTGACCACTTCTTCCCTAAGTTCGATAAACCTTGGGTGATCCACTTAAGGGAAAACTTGCTGCTGTTCTACAAACCTCTGCACTTGGAGGCCCAACAACTATCTACAAGAATATATGTGCGTAGACATCAAGCACTTTTATCGCGCCGTTGCCAGGGAGGTAAGGTAAAAGGTACTCATGTCCTCCAGTGTGATTGCTCGAAGTTATTTCCTTTACATTATGCAATTTTGTCTTTTTGTTTCTTGTTTTCACTAGTTAGGCTTAATGGAAAGAAACAAAAAATAGAGATCTTTTTAGTATTTTTCCTAATGTAGAACATGAATTCTTTGAAAAGAAAATTTAAAAACCCTTGGAACCTTCTTTACATGCTAATAGCAATGTTATTAGTATGAATCTTTTGAACACCTTTGTTACTAATGCTATGGAAACGTCTAAGTTTGGGGAAGTTAGTTTTTATGAAAATGATCTTTTTAGTTCCCTAGCTTTAAAGAAGAAAATTTGCTTTGATGATACTTTATCTCCCATATGTGGTAATTCTAATGATACTTGTAATATTTTAAATCCACATACTGAAAACATCCCTTTTAAAATACCTACAAAGATTGTTGAATGTGTTATGAATAAATATTATTTTGGAGATGGAACTGTCCATCCTGGTGATCATTTACTCTTTATACATGAGTTATGCGAGTTGTTCAAGTGTGCAGGTATTTCAATGAACCAAGTTAAGAGGAAACTATTCCCCTTTTCTCTTAATGGCAAAGCAAGGGAGTGATATGAGCTATTAGATGATCCTCATCATTTGGAGTGGAAGGAGCTTGAATCTCTCTTTTACTCTAAATTTTATCCTCCTCATGAAATTCATAAAGATAGGAATCATATTTATAATTTTCATCCTCATGATGGATAAAGTATTGCCCAAGCATGGGGGAGACTGAAATCACTAATTCTCAAATGTCCCATTCATGATCTCCCTAGTAATATTGTTATCAATAATTTCTATGCAAGGCTTTCAGGACATTACAAGGACTATCTAGATACTTGTTTAGAGGGATCCTTCAAGATTAAGGAGGTAAAACCTAAGTGGTATCTTCTTGAAACAATTTAAAGCAATACCAAAGATTGGGATAACAACAAAGGTAAATAACCAGGTATAAACTATGAGTATGATTGCATTAAGTCTTTCGCTGAAACTGCTGATTTTCAAGAGCTTAGTGCTAAATATGGTCTTGATCCTCAAATTCTTATTGATTGTTTTAAAACCTTTGCTTCTCATATTAATGCTCCTAAAGAAAAGTGGGACATGTATCATGAGCCTTTTAAAGACACTTGCAGGGAAAATGAAATTGTTATTAATGATAGCAATAAACATGCTCAAACCTCTGAAAGTACTATTTTTTATAAGCATGTTAATTTTTGTGGAATACATAGACCTTTTGAGAATAATCAAATTGAATAAGAATATTGTATCACCCACAGGAATAAAAAACTAGAACGTGGTATAGGGCTCTAAATGATCTTGGTAAAAAAGTTTGTGCCCTCTATCCTTTTATTTGTGAACTTTGCTTTGAAGTGGGTCATTTCAATTTTCAATGCTCAGGCCATAATAATAGCCCTTCTAATCCAATGAGTACTGCAAGTTTGTATTGTGATGACATGATCACTCCTAATCAGCATGATGAACTTACATTATTTTTGGGGTGTGAAGATTTATCAAGAAAAACCTCTTTGGTAGATTTGGGTGCTTTTGATATGAATAGTGTCCTGCATGGTTGTCATCTTTATTGAGTTGATAATTGCCACATAAATACTTACATACAAAATATTATAGAAGATGAGATTTTACCAAAATATGACAGGACTAATATGTGTTTTGATCTTATTAATGAAAAGAAGGAATCCTCGAAAGTTTCTTCTATTGTCTCTAACAATGAGCCAGGGTATATGGAGAAGCTTCCTTTCAAGCCTCTTCCTCCTAAAAAGAAGAAGAAAAAGAAGAAGAGGAGGAGTAAAAGGAGAGAGGAAACGGTATTTTCCCCTAAGCATGTTGCTCCTATTATAGTTTTTGATGAGTCTGAACTCGATGATGTTCCTATGCCTATTACCTATAGTAGTGATCATGATTGGGAAAAGCACACTACTTTTGATATTGAAAATCTCTTCGGTACCAATTCTGAAAATGATGATATTAATAATTTTTATACTATTAGTGTTATCCATGTTCCTTCCAATGATGATAAGTTTACAAATGAACACACTTTGGAAGATAACTATTCTATTTCTTATGATGATACTATACCTCCAATATATGATGATTGAAATGATGAATATGATATTTTTAGTCCACCTACTACTGAGAAAGAAACTAATTATGATTACAATATGCCTCCTATATTTGATGATTATGGTGATGAGAATAATAATGATAGCTATTTTGTTGAATTTGCTCCCACTACAATTAATAAGAATGACTATGTTTATGTGGGGAGTATTAATTCTTTTATGCATGTGGCTCATGATAAGAATGTTTCATGTGATAGTTACATTGTTAATTTTATTCATGATGCTACTGAAAGTTATTATAGGAGAGGGAAACATGGTTTTATGCATCTCAATAATATTAAGTTTCCCCTCTTTATGTTAAATGTCTTGAAATTGCACTTGTTTTTCTTTCCTATGCCTGTTGCTTTGTGCTTTCATGACTTGTTTCTTTACAATATTTCTATGCATAGAAAGTGGTTTAGACTTAAATGTTCTTTGAATTTTCTTCTTGATGCTCTCTTTTACTTCAATTCATATTTCTTATGTGAGCATCTTCTCAAACTATCATGCCTAACTTAAAGGCGTTAAAGAAAAGTACTTATTGGGAGATAACCCAAAAGATTTAGATGAGTCTTGGAAGTTATTACCTCTGTAATAACCTCTCCTTATCCTTTTTGTTTGATTTTTGTGCCAAGAATAACCTCTAATGAGAGAGAAGTAAGGCTTGGGAAAGTTGCTGTCCCGAAATAGATTTTTATGCTTCGCTGTAAAAATTCGTGTAAAATCTCTGTAAGTATTTTTTAGGCGTGAAGTTTTGTGCTTCTGCCCTAGGTTGTTATCTAACTTTCGTTAGTTCAACACTTTTTGATTTGAGCAACAGAAGGTCTTCGAAAAAATTCGTCTTTACGTGCTGGTCTGTTTTGACAGATTTCTGCCATTTTCTGCATTTGCTTCTTGTCAGTTCCTTTTTGAGTTCATTTGGGGAATTGAACTTTTTGAGGGAAGTGCTACAGTAGCTAGTGTTTTGATGGAAGATTTATTGGTATTAGAACTGAACCTAAACACTTATTATCTTGAGTCCACTAATGTTGCTAATAAAGATTGTGTGAAGTTTTGTATGAAGAAAAAATTTCAGGTGTATGGAAGGAATGAGTAATGAGATGAAGGATGGACCAAAGCTCAATCTTGGGCATGCCACGCGTGTCACCCCAAGAAATATCCAAGAATTACAAGCGTCAAAGCTTGGGGATGCCCAAGGCATCCCCTTCTTCATCAATAAAAATCCCAGGTTTCTTCCAAACGCTTCATTTTTATTGTTTCATGCACAGTTGTGTTGTTCTTGGAGCGTCTTCTTTTTCATTTTAGTTTTGTTTTTTAATTTTCTTGGTTTTCTTAGTTTGCTGAATAAATTGGTTGAACCCCCTCTTTCATGCATTGGTTTTCAAATAGTTTGGTTTGGATTGGAAAAGAGTAGGAAAGTTCATGCTTGTGGTAAAGAGAGCTTGTTTTTGACTGTGACCTATGCTTTGTCATGCCATGCTTGATATTGTTTTGGCTTTATTCTTAGTATTCTTTGTTGTAGCATGACTTGTTATAAACAATTGAGATTGCTTAATGTGCCTTGAAAGGATCATCCGTTGTTTTAGCATATTAAAGTATAGTATTGTGGTATTCTCCTTTGATGCTTTATTTGGGTTGACTTGGCACATGCTCACACCATGTTATGACTATCCCAAGTCACCATAGCCTTTATGATCCTTTAGTTTTCAACTTGTAGTATCACTTTATGCTTTGATCAATGATGTTTTGTCGCTCTGCATGATTATGGCCATTATTGCTCTCTTAGTTTGTCGCTCATAGTATTTTGCTAGCCCCCACAACCAAGTATGAATTACACTCATGCATCCAACTCCTTAAACCAAGTTATTCCAAAGGGTCCACCATACCTACATACTAGCATATGCTATTCCAAGTATATTCATGTTTTTGTTTACCTTCCAAATTAAACTTGTTATGAGAAAACTAGTGATTAAAGCTCTCATGAACTTGATGGCACACTTTATTTTTCTTGCCCTTAATAAACTTGTGCCATTATGTCGTCTATGTTGTATATGCTTGCACTTATTTGTTGGGGATTAGCAGAACCATCCTGTCATGGGGAACGCTTTCAACATTGCACGGGTACTTTGTACCTAGTTGATATCATGCTCTTTTGTCTATGGATGTCGTCGGTGTGAAATGAAAGGGGAGGTTGTAAGTCCATGGAGTTATGTATATATGTTAGAGAAACCCCTGGGCCGCTGGTCTAATCCATGCTGACATGGTGGAAACCTGCAGCGTAACCATAATGAGCTGTCTAGGAAGCATTATTCTTATAAAAAAGAGTCCTATATTGACAAAAAAGAGAAAAACAAAAAAGAGATTATGAAAAGAGGAAAGAGAGAAAAAAGCACCATATTCCCATGGTAAATAAGAAGATTACTGAGATTCTCGTTGTTTGCTTGCCTTGTCATTTTGATATGGGGATTCTTCCATATCATCGGGCAAGGGGTACCCCGTTGGCGGTTCCCTATGATACACATGTACTTACGATGACAAGAACTTACCGGTGACTAAACTTGAGTAGCATGAGGAGTGGCCCTCGTATTCAAGGGTCATGAGATTTCCAACTTATACTTTGTCAAGCATATACTCCATAGTTTGTTCACTTTAACCTTAATAATTTTAAGATGCTTATGATAGGGGCAATGAGAGCTGAAAGCTAATAAGTACCATAATTTTTGGAAGCTCTTTATGAAACTTGAATATCTACTTCCTTCTATGAAGGCCTTTCTTTTACTTTTATGCTGAGTCTCCACCTTCTATCTTTATGCACCTACTTTGAGAGCATAGTGGCCATTCTTAGTTCTATGTGCATTGTCCCAAGACTTGTTGATTGATGCATAACCTTGACATTTCTTGTTTTAAACTACTTGTATCTAATCACTCTTATGAACTTTTAAGGTTTCCTATGCATTTATGTTTGCTACTCTATGAGGGACAAGCTAAATGCCACTATGCTATGTTTTCTTTATGTGAAACAAACAAACGTCTTGCAACGCATTGTTATTCATTAATATTTTGTTTGTGCCTTTTCATGTTGCAACATAGTTGCTATGTCTTATTGTTAGAACTTTGTCTTTCATGTTATGTTGAAGTACTTTGATCCCAACTTTCAATGTTTTACAAATACTTTGATCAAGTTTATGATGGTGCATGTCACCTCAAAAATTATTCTTTCTTTTTATCACTTACCTACTCGAGGACGAGCATGAGTTAATCTTGGGGATGTTGATACGTTGCTAATGTATCCATAATTTTTGATGTTCCATGCTTGGTTTTATCTACTTTATTGTGTTTTGTTCCAACTTTAGAGTACTTTCTATACACTATCTTGGATTAACCTATTAACAAGAGCCATAGTGCCAGTTGCCTGTTTTTTGTTGTTTTTCGTTCCAGGAAAGTCAGAAAAATGAATATTCTCGGAATTGGACGAGACAAAAGCCAAAGTCAATATTTCACCGAGGGGACACGGAGCCAGAAGACGAGACGGAGAGGGGCCACAAGGTGGCCACACCATGTGGTGGCGCGGGCTAGCCCTGGCCGCGCCACCAGGTGGTGTGGGCCCCCTGGCAGCCGACCGACCTTGCCTCTTCTCCTATAAGATGCCTCTCGATGCAAAAACCCTAAATAGTCAAGCCTCCAGCCACGAAAAGTTCCGTAGCGCCGCCGCCACCGAAGGGGAGATTCAGGGGACAAAAAGTCTCTATTTCGACACCCTATCGGGACGGGGAAGTGCCCCCGGAGCCATCTCCATCGATCTCCACCGCCATCTCCATCGTCGTTGATGATTCCCATGATGAGGAGGGAGTAGCTCTCTCTCGAGGCTAAGGGTTCTACTGCTAGCTATGTGTTCATCTCTCTCTCTATGCATGATCTTATTGAAATCATGAGCTTGTAAGCTATAGATCTACCTTGCTACTCAAGTGCTATAGATCCCCATGTGTGTGAAGTTGACAGTGTGCACACCATGGTGGCACTTAGGCTAGATATTACAAATACTTGTTATGAGTTATATTTGGAGTTGGATGTCTTTATGAAATTGTGGTGTTTGTTGGAACCATCTAGTGCTCAAGGTGACACTGTGGGGTTATCTAGATGCGGAAAGCGAACTTTGAGGTGTTCTGTTATAGCCCTACCATGGATTAGAGTGTCCAACCGGAGAGTAATTTAGAGTTGTATCATAAAGAGATGATATTTATATGAGAGAGTGTTCACTAGTGAAAGTATGATCCCTAGGCCTTGTTTCTAAGCATTGATACACTGTTTGCAATTAGATCTGTTAAATGTTTGCTTGCTTCCATCTTTATTTCAGTTTGCCTTTAGTCTTTTCCCATGTCAACCACACGCCAGCAAGCTATTTTCTGGCACCGTTACCACTTATAATTATCCATACCACTTGTATTTTACTATCTCTTCTCCGAACTAGTGCACCTATACACCTCACAAGTGTATTGGGTGTGTTGGGGACACAAGAGACTTCTTGTATCTTGATTGCAGGATTGCTTGAGAGAGGATACCTTTGACCACTTCCTCCCTGAGTTCGATAAACCTTGGGTGATCCACTTAATGGAAACTTGCTGATGTTCTACAAACCTCTGCACTTGGAGGCCCAACAACTGTCTATAAGAATATATGTGCGTAGACATCATTCACCAGCGTCAGGTCCCTCGCTTGGGCCCGCATCAAGCGTGTCGTCAACCGGGCGCTCCTCGCCGAGCGTGCCACGTGGAGCCTCATCCACCACATCTTCGCTGGGACTGCTTGTCGGGTCCCACACAGACGTAGAAACCGTGTCGTCTCTTTGCGTGTCTACAGAAAATGCGCTGCATGAAACTGGCATCCCTGATCCCGAGAGATCCGGGTCAGGATCCTCTGCTTCAACGTGATCTTCTGCGCCATCTGCCCCTAAGCTCCCTCATGTGGCTGATCATTAGCGAGCTCGTACACGCTCGCAAGCTAGTATTTTTCGCCCCAAACAAATTACTGATGGTCGTATTCGTTGGTGTAATCTGTGCAGCACTAGTGAACCTGGATACTTGGAACAAGCTCTTTCTCATGACAACTGGAGAGGGGCGATGGATGAAGATATCTCTACGTTACAAGCCCATAAAACCTGGCATATTGTTCCACGACCACAAGGCGACAAGGTCATTGACTACAAGTGGGTCTACAAAACAAAACGCAGGTCTGATGGTACAATTGATTGTTACAAAGCTCATTTAGTAGGAAAAGGGTTTGAACAAATGTTATGGTATTGATTACGAGGACACCTTTAGTCTAGTGGTTAAACCTGCAACAATTCGGTTAATTTTGTCTTTAGTAGTCTCTCAAAATTAGGAGATGCGTCAGCTAGATGTGAAGAATACGTTTCTCCATGGCGTTCTGGAAGAAGAGGTATATATGAAACAACCTCCTGGGTATGAAAATCCTGTCACTCCTGGTTGTGTGTGCAAACTGGACAAGGCTCTTTATGGTCTTAAGCAGGCCCCTCGAGCTTGGTACTCTAGACTGTCTTCCAAGCTTCACACTCTTGGATTTACTCCATCCAAAGCTGATACTTCACTATTTTTCTATCGCAAGAATGAGGTCACTATTTTTATGATTATCTATGTTGATGATATTATTGTCACCAGTTCTTCCAGGGAGGAAGTTTTTGTGGTTTTAGCAGACTTGCGTATGGACTTTGCGCTCAAAGACTTGGGACAACTACATTATTTTCTTAGTATTGAAGTTACTAAGGGAATTTCTTTGTCTCAACGAAAATATATTCTGGATGTTCTCAAGCGTGTTGGTATGGGGGACTATAAACCTGTTACCACCCCTCTTTCTACATCCGAAAAATTATCGGTCTCTGAGGGAGAACCTCTCAACGATACTGATGCTACTCGATACAGGAGTATAGTAGGAGCCTTGTAGTATGTTACTTTGACAAGGCATGATATTTCCTTCCCTGTTAACAAGGTTTGTCATTTTTTGCATGCACCCACGACTCTGCACTAGACAGCTGTAAAGAGAATTCTTCGGTATTTTAAATTTACTATTTCTCTTGGACTAAAATTGGTAAAGTCTGAGTCCACCTTGCTCAGTGCTTACTTTGATGTAGATTAGGCAGGTTGTCTAGATGACAAGAGATCTACTAGTGGTTTTGTAGTGTTTTGGGTTGTATCTTGTTTCATGGAGTGCACGTAAACAGGCCACAGTGTCACGGTCAAGCACTGAGGCTGAGTATAAGTCTTTAGCAAATGTTACAGCTGTAGTCATCTGGATTCAAACTTTGTTAACAGAACTTGGTGTTAGTCATCCAAAGGTGGCATCACTGTAGTGTGATAATCTTGGGGCCACATATTTGTTTGCTAATGCAGTTTTTCATGCCAGGACTAAACATATAGAGGTTGATTATCATTTTGTTCAGGAAAGAGTTGCTAATAAGCAACTGGACATTAGATTCATTCCTACAGGTGACCAAGTGGATGATGGATTTACAAAACCGTTGTCAGTTCGGCAACTTGAAGGTTTTCGTCGCACTCTCAACTTAGATAAGTTGTGATTGAGGGAGGGTGTAAAACAATATATTTGTACCGTGTTGTAGTCGTGTGCATGTGCCAGATGTGGTGCTGTTGTGTTGTAACGTATAAGGTTTAGATTGCCTCAGGTTATTTATTAGCTACCTAATTTAGATTCCTTAGTGATCAAGGCATATCTCACTTTATCAATCTGTAACCTATTTTGATCATATAACATGAAACCGTCCCTGCTAGGAAGGCATATGTTCATCCAATATTTTACTAGTGGTAGATCCGGGGCCATCATGTTAGGCATCAAAGATGAGACTATGGAAGCCTTAGCGAGTTCTGTTGGAGATTTTTATATCAAACTCCATATATGGAACAAAGCCGATGATTTCATATGGTCTCTAGTCGCTATTTAGGGTGCCGCCTAGGATGTTTACAAGCCTGATTTTCAGAGGGCACTAGTTAACTTGGCAAAAGACAATTCATTTCCTATGCTCATAGGAGGGGATCTTAATTTGCTACGATTCCCTCACAAGAAAAGTCAGGGGCGTTTCGATGAACATTGGCCTTTCTTGTTTAATGTTGTCACTGAGCTTAAATTTAAGAGAGGTTACCATGTTAAGAACATAGTTTACTTGGGCTAACAGTCTTCCTGGACCTACTTACAAGAAGCTTGATATAGTACTTATGGATACTGAGTGGGAAGAAAAGTTCCCTATGGTAACTATTCGTATTCTTGAGCATATCGATGCTTTTTTCAGATCATGGTCCTTTACTTTTGTCGGTTGGGTCGTTGTCTCTGAAACATAAGCACGAGTTCAAGTTTGATCTTGGGTGGTTTCTTCGGGATGACTTCCATGAGATGGTGAAGGACATTTGGGAAAAACGGGTCAATGGTCAAACACCTATACAACGATGAAATAATAAAATGGGTGCTCTGCACAAATTCCTACGTGGTTGGGCTAGACATACGGTTCGAATCCTGAAAAAGGAAAAAATGTGTCTTTCATCTATTAATAATTACTTAGAGGATTTTGTGGAAGTATTACCTTTATTCGCACATGCGATTGAGATCAAGAGCCAATCGAATGTGGAAATTGCACGAGTTCTGCAAGTGGAGGAACTCAAGTGGTATCAACGCTCTAAAGTAAAATTCATTCATGAAGGAGATGCGAATACAAGATACTTCCATGATGTGGCCAATAGCAAGCACAAGAAGAAACCTTTTCTCACTCTGATACAGGAGGAGGGTATGATTGAGGGACATGAGAACTTAAGTCGTATATCACAAATTATTACAAATGCTTATTTAGGGTGCCTCTAGAAAATTCTTTTTCTATGGATGAGTCCCAAACCGTGGATATCCCTCAAGTTTCTGAGGAGGAAAATAACTTTCTAACAGCTCCTTATAGAGAGGAGGAGGTCAAGAAATCTGTTTTCCAAATGGAACACAACAAAGCGCCAGGTCATGATAGCTTTCCTGTGAAATTTTTAAAAAAATTCTAGGATGTAATCAAGGAGGATCTAATTAATTTGATTGGGTTTCTGCAAATTGGATACCCAGATCTCTTTAGACTTAATTTTGGCAACATTATTTTACTACCTAAGGTTAATGATGTAGAATGGATATAACAATATCAATCCATCTGTCTCCTTAATGTTAGTTTTAAAACATTCACAAAAGTTTCCACGATTAGACTAAATTTGGTGGCTGACCATGTCGTTCGCCCTTCTCAAACTTCTTCATGCAAGGACGAAACATCCTAGATGGTGTAGTACTTCTGCATGAGACAATTCATGAACTGCACTCCAATAACCTAAATGGGGTACTATTCAAACTTGAATTTGAGAAGGAATATGATAATGTTAATTGGTCTTTTCTTTAGCAAACACTATGTATGGAAGGCTTTACAAACGAGTGGCATGCTCTCATACATTCTTTTGTGTCTGAAGGAAGTGTTGCTATAAAAGTCAATGATGACATAGGCAATTACTTCCAAACAAAGAAAGGATTAAGACAGAGAGATCCACTATCGCATATACTATTTAATATAGTGATAGACATGCTGGCAATCCTAATCGAGAGAGCAAAGGTTGATGCCTAGATTGAAGGATTAGAGAACCTTCACTCGTTGGATGTTCCCAGGCTGAAATCTGGTGCTATTTAGCGCCGGACGGGCATAACTTTTGGCCTAGGAACGTCCATTTTCCCATTCGCGTTCATAGACGTGGTTCCCATGTGATGCAAAATGGGCGAGTTTTTGCCCCAATTCGGATCAAATTCAAACAGGGTTCGGCGTAGTTCGGCCTAGTTAGGTCAGATCATGCTTGGCATCTAGTTGTTGCCCTTGTGTGTCCATATGTGCTCAACCAGATCATCCTGCAGCTAGTGATGCACTATCGGGTCTCGGATCTCCTGGCGCATGGCGATGAATGCAGCCCACGATAGAGGTACCTGGTGATCAGGCTCTGCAAGGGGTCCCTGTTTGTAGTATGGCTTGTTCTGCTCCACCAAATCCACTGTGCCCTTCTCTCATCCTCAATGATCATGTTGTTCAAGGTCACACAACAGTTCATCACTTCCCACATCTGATCTTTTGACCAGGTCATAGCAGGGAACCGGACAACTGCAAACCTCTATTGAAGCACACCAAATTCCTGCTCCAGGCCCTTCCTACAAGCTTCTTGTTCCTTGGCAAACTGAGAATGCTTGGGGAGCATCGGGCTTGAGATAGTCTTCACAAATGTTGGCCATCTTAGATTGATGCCATCTGCAAGATAGTATCCCTTGTTGTAGTGGTGTCCATTGATCTCAAATTCCCCTAGGAGAGCATGACCGTCAACAAGATTAGCAATGACATTTGATGACTAGAGGACGTTGATGTCGTTGTTCGATCTTGCCATACCAAAGAAGGAGTGCCAAATCCAAAGTTCTCAAAGTCCATGTATATTGTGATATGATATGGTCCTTCCCTCTTGCGCCTTGATCTCCTTCAAGCGCTCTGGCATGATCTCCATCTTGCCCCTGGTTTGATGCCAAGTCTATGACACCACCAGTAGGTCGTCCATCAGAACGATGACTATTACTACGCTACTTAGTAACATAAAAGTAAACTACTTTACCTTCATAATGACCAAGACCATATCATATCACGTGCCCCTCCTACAAAATAAAGTTAGATGCCTCTACTTTATCTATTGCAAGTTTTACGTCGTTGTTAGGGCTTTCATAATAGAAACGTTTCTAAACTACGAACATTCCAACCACAACATGAATTCAACAGTTGTCTATACTACACCCCTTTCGGGGCCCTCCGTTGTAAATGCTATATCAACTATTGAATAAGAGATAGACACCCACTAGCTACTTAAACGGAACAAGTCGTATGTCGAGCATGGAACTAGTCTCGCGTACGAATACGTGTAAGGTCAGTCCGGACCGCTTCATCAACCAATACCGCGATATAAACAAGTACACGTTGGAGCGTAACAACTAAGGGATTAGTGCCCGCACAATACTTGTGCGTACTGGTCGTACAACACTCCTACGCATAGATCGGCTCTGATACCACTGAAGGGTTCCGTAGCACAAAACAAAAAATTCCTACGTTGGAACTCCCTAACACCAAGATCTATCTATGTAGTAATGCAGTAACAACCGGAGCATGTAGAATACATACCCTTGTAGACCGTATGCGGTTAACGTTCCGAGGGGAACGTGGTTGAAGTAGTCAAACTCATAGCCGACCTCAAGGTCGCGAAGCTCCTCGCAGGTCACCCCTTGCTCCTTCTTCATCCGACTCCTTGATGTACGATGATCAAGGTGCCCCAAGTGTGGCCCCTCATGGTTTGGTACACATACGATGTACGATGATGACATCCAACTCCTTGATCCCTGCCGGGAGTGTAGAAGTAGATCTCTGGCTTGGAATCCCTGCAAAGCAACGGTGTGATGCAGGTGTGCCGTCTCTTGCGCAAACAGTCCTTTCTTGGGACCGTGCCAACACGTGGAGACAACTATGTAGAGAGAGAGGGATGAATTCTCTAATGAAAATGCCTTAGAGAACATCTCAAATTTTGTGTCTATTCCCACCCATGGGCACCCCTTTATATATGCGGAGCAAGGTGTGCCCTCACCTTTGGGTTTCCCATGTGGGACTAAACAAGGGAGAGAAGGGGGAGGCGCCATGGGCCTCATGGACCAGCCAGCCAGGCGTGGGCCCCACACTGCGCATAGCCCTAGGCTGGTCAGGTGGGCCCCAAGAGGCGGCTAGGCCTTGGCCCTTCCATCTTGCAGTTTTCCCTCATGGGCCCTTTTTCCCTAGGAAGCTTGGCCCATTAGTGGAATACCCCTTCAAATTAGATTTTAATATTATATTTGATATTAATTAAACTAATTAGCATTTAAATACATATTACAAAATCCGATTTGACCCGAAACACCTTTCGGTTCCCTTTCGATTTCCTCTGAACAACTTCGGAACTACCCGGGACGATTTCGGTTCTCTCATGGAACTTTTCCAGTTTCCTTTTCTCTTGCATATGGTGATTCCAACTTACAGAGGATCTCTAACTCGTCGACCCTTAAGTGTATTTCCCCACGGCTCAGGAATGGCACAGACATGATCTCCATCAATGGTCAATAGCGGGACCGGGATGCCCATAATGACCCCTATGCATTCCACGATGACAATGTCATTTCTACCGTAAATGTCGTTTCACATTCCCTTTGCCACTTGATACCTAGTTCAACCAAGATTTTAGCTACGGTATCTCCATATCTATGTTCGATCTCGTTACTGATGAACTTGTTTTCTTGTTCCCGTGTCGTTGCATTCCGTGACCCAGTCACACGCTGACAAGCTTCATTAATGCAACATCACCGAGATGGCCACAAATGTATTTGTCCGTTACATGGATGGGAAAATCCTAATCTTGATATGTACTCCTCTACACACCCCTTTGGGAAACCCGAGTGGCACCTTTTTGATCATCCAGTCATGGAATGATACTTGATAACCATCTAACCTCCCTCTAGAACAGTGATTTCCATTATCTCATAGTCTAAGGATTAGGTTGCCAGGTTTCCTTAGTTTATCATTAATGGTGAACTTTGTAACTAGATCTCATTATGATAGAACTTGTTGGGTTGTTTGTCTATCTATCACATCATTCAACTAATGGCATGACCTCATTGTCAATTAGCATAAATGCCCATGATCTCGAAACCCTAGATCATCCTCATGACCAATGAACTAGTTCGCTAGAGGTAATTAGAGACTTGGTTTGTTTACATACCACACATGTATTAATGTTTCGTATTAATACATTTATAGCATAGTATGAAACGTATTATGAACATAAGAGATATATCAAACAACATGCTTTATTATTTGCCTCTAGGGCATATCTCCTTCAGAAAGACTACAAAATCGTCTTAATAGTTGAAAGGATAAATTATTATCTCCTGGGGAAGACTTGTACTCATTAATTTGGTACTCACTAATATGGTATTGTATATGATCTCATTTTCCCAATTGCCAAAAGGATTCTTGAACAGAGTGGATTATTTCCGCTCAAGATTCTTCTGGCAGGGAGATAGTGAAAAACATAAATATTAGCTCGCAAGATGGAATGTCACTTTCCATCCAAAGGAACAATGTGGACTTGGCATTCATGATTTTCAAGTTGAGAATATCTGTCTTCTAGGTAAATGGATTTTTACGCTACTCACAGAATAGGGTGTTTGGCAAACCATTCTATGGAGAAAATATGTTAGCTCAAAAGTTTTGTCTTAAGTGGTATGGAAACTCGGTGATTCGCATTTTTGGGCGGGACTGATGGCACCCAAAAAATATTTTTTTCAATTTTGTGCTTTTAGTATCAAAGATGGATCACAGATACGCTTCTGGGAAAATAGGTGCCTTGGCCAAACTACTCTCCATAAACAGTATCCAGCTTTATATTCTATTGTCAGGCATAAGGGGGATACAATTTCCACAGTAATGGAAGGTAACCCCCCGACTGTGTCTTTCAAAAGAGATCCCATCAGCCCTCGATTGGAATCGTGGAATTATCGATTATTAAGATTATCCACGATACAAATGTCTAATGGGGTAGACGAGTTTAAATGGAAATTACTAAAGAGTGATACATTTTTTGTTAACTCAATATATAGAGCTTTGATACAACTTGATATTCCGGTCGATGATAATAGTAAAATTTGGAAGATGAAAATACCACTGAAAACGAAGATATTCTCTTGGTATCTTCGTAAAGGGGTTATTCTCACAAAATATAGTCTTGTAGATAGGAATTGGCACGGAAGTACACAATGCATTTTTTGTCATCATGAGGAGATGATTCAGCATTTATTCTTCCATTGCAAATTCTCTTGATCTATATGGTCAATCATCCAAATAGTCTTTGGTTTATATCCTCCACGGTCGGTTGCCAATGTATTTGGTAACTGGTTGCATGGGATCGATGATAAATATAGGACTTTGTTTAGGGTGAGAGCGCTTGCCATTGTTTGGTCGCTATGGCTATGTAGAAATGACAAATTTTTTAACAATAACTTGTCTTCTAACTTGCATGTTATTTATTGTGCCACAACTACTCTCCGTTTATGGGCTACTCTATAGTGACCGGAGTTTCGGGACTTGTTTGTGGAGGGGTGAACGCGATTGGAGGATATGGCAAGAGGTATTTTATCCCGACATCGATGGCCGCGGATCTGCGTATTGATCTTCCATAGCTATAGGACTTTTACTTAAACAGTGCTTGTTGTAATGTTATCCTAGTTTCTTTGTTGTTTACTTTTGTGGTTGATTGGCTATGTGCATCCTAGTTATGCACAGGCTATGTGTAATTTTTACTCTAATAAGTAAATATCCCATTTTCCAAAAAAATGAACTGCAGATATATTTTCGCTGGGACTTGCACATCTATTACCTTCGTGTGAACATGTGAACTCTCAAGATTGTGCTAGCCATGCTGATAAGATTGATGGGATTTCTGTCAGGCTCGGTGGAACATGTACGACTATTCTAGATCTTGGCCCACGACAAGTGGTTGGGCCGCACAACCATGCCTAGCCCTATAAGCCAAGCCCGATGTGGTATGTATACTTCGTAATACAAGCGGCAATTCACCGCGCAGCTAGTCAGGTTCGAGCCTGCATGGTATGCACAAGTCCACTGTGCGTCCGAACCCAGGGGAAATGGTCTACATAAGACACTACATCGATGGCACACCACTCACGACCCATGTGGTGACCTAGAACATAACTTCATGTTGTAGTGCACATTTCGTTAGTATAACGCTCATGGAACACCGTTCCACAAAAAATACACCCCACAAGGTAGTATAATAGAAACATCACCAGTCCAGGGCCTCACTATATTATTCATAGAATATATTTTCATAGAATACCCATAGAGTTTCCATGACACAAAGAGGTTCTTCAGATAAATTCATGTTCGATTCAAAATCCAGAAGAAGCAATTTCTAGTCTAGTCTAGCACTAGATGTACCTCTAAGTATATCTCGAAATTGTTTCATTAGTAGTGTCCTAATGACATGGTGCCTATCATTGGGATTTTATTTCCATCCATGTTTAGTTTTATCGCCACTACTGTAGTATCCATCTACTTGGCTTCATTGGACTACCACCAACTTCCCTACGGTTTTCTACATCGTCTAGTTCCACGTTTGCAATCCTATCATTGGCTCCATTAACTAAGTAGGAGTTTGAGAAGATAGATTGAGTATGAGCGCACTCAACAAGTTCTACTATGTGGTTGTTTGATGCAATATCTCTACTTCTGTGGATTGGAGATCTTAGGATTATACAAGTTTTAAAAATGGGCTTTTTTAGAAAAGATAAGTTTTAGTTCAGAAAACTATGTCTGTCTTCACGGGTTATTCGAATTTCATGGAGTTCCTTTCCATGTTGCGATCATAATATTTTTCTAGGATAGGGAGTATCATGATACGTTTTATACACTCTCGAGATATGCGCTACTTTACCCACACACATATTTAGCCTTGTTACACAATCGGGGATGCATGCCTACATATTCCCATTTAGACTACCTTGATCTGAAGCCTAGTCTAAAGATTAGACAACACGGCCTAGAGGCTGTTTTCGACTGGACATGCCCCCGGGGCCTAGCCCTAGCAAGCTCCAAAAGAGTTGCAATCTACCAAACATGCACCAAGCTATTTTAGGTCAGCGACTAGCAACCATGCACGAACAAGATAACTCTCAATGGCTCATCTAGCCTTTGGATGTACCTGATGGTCTATCTTTATGTCCTCTCAAATTTTCCTATTCTGGTTTGTACAACGTCATGTGTTCTTCTATGTCTGCGCGACTGCTCAGACACTATTTTGTAATGTGGAATGTTGCAAATGTTGTGGGCATCCAATTGATGGAAGTTGATTGATTCCTACCAAGATCGCATGGAAAGGATATTACTATTCCTTTGACATAGATACATGTGAATCTATAGAAATGTGAGTCAGCTATTTACGGACGGGGATAGTATTTTTTTAATAGGTAAGGATCCAAAGGCCCTGGAATGTTCATTAACCCAGTGGTGAGTACAAAATTACATCAAGGTCCCTAAGAGAGAGAGAATATAAGATAATGTTATAACTTTTACATAAAAGACCCTAGGGAAAGAACGAACTCGTGATCAGGTCCCTGGTCTTCTCTATCGCATCTGTGAGTCCTCGAGGCTAGGGTGCCTGCCCTGTCGCCGGGAAACATGCCACTTGGGGCGACGCTGGTCGTGGATCCATGCTGAGGTTGAGGAAGATCCTTCGCATCGGAGCATTGGCCTGTAGGAAGAAGAGGCTCGGTCAGCCATAGCACCTGAGCTTGGAGTGGCTCTATCTACCATGAGAAGCGATGATGCACAATAGTCGCCGCTTGGGAACTCCGAAGAACACAACTTCCAACGTGCGTAGCACCACCCTCACACGAACACCCTATCGAGCTTTGGATCGACGAAGCACATGCTCCTTATTTTCATCGTGTTCATCACCACAACCACAAGGAAGAAGAGCAAGGACCCTGAGATCTGCATGATTTGAACCTCCGCCCACATGCTTTATTGGAACACGACATCTTCGCGCTGCCTCCCCACTATCATGGTCTTGTCGACGAGCATGTCGTTGGGGGTCCTAATGGCCAGTTTAGAGTACCAGAGGTGTAAGGCGGTGAGAATCCGAGAAAAGATTATAACACGAGTTACCCAATTTCAGATCTCACCACGGCGAAAAGATTCTACTCCTGCTATATATCACTATAACGGCAATAAGAAAAATATTACAAGGATAGTGATTGTATATGCCCTAAGACTCCCACGGTCTGGTTTATAAAGTGATATGGGGTGGCCCGATCTTCTCAGCAAGCTCTTGTCGATGGTGATGGTGGATGATAGATAACTAGTGCGTAGCTATGATCTCTCCCGCTCGATCCCTGATGCCAATGCAACAGCTCTCGAACCTTGTAGGATATTCACAACACCACACTCTTGCGCACGCAGCCGTGACCACGAATGGTAGTCTGCAATCTACTAATGCCCAATGGAACAACATATCACACTCAATTATAGTTGGTAGATTCGAACACAGGGTAATTCCAGAGGTTCTATGAAAGAAAAAACTCCAAAATATTTTAACGTGGTCTTCAACCTAACTTGTGACGGCTACGGAGGTTTATATGAGGGCTGGGGCGTCCTCCCCTCTAAACGGGCCTAAAAACAACCATAACTTGGCCCAAACTGACTCGGTTCGACTCAAACGGATACATACCGACCCATATATGGGTTCGGCCTTATTGGCACGCAGTCCAAACGTCGTGGAACACCTCAAAAATGTAATTCTTGGTGCGCCATCTCTCTCTCTCTTGCTCATACGTGATTTCCTCATTGCCTCCTAGTGCGCATGCCTCCCGCTCCTCCCTCGCGCACTTGTTCATATTGGAAATCAGCGCTTGTCCTTCTTGCTGCAACTCTCCTCCTCCTCGCGCAATGCTTGTGTTATCAATAAACCTGATCATACAAATATGCATAGACTTAGGTAGTATAAAGTTCTCATTAAATAAAACATCAGGTTCAATTAGGAATAAATTCACCTGATAGTCATTATTGATTTGACTCAATATTTCCTTCCAGTTCAGGCAGTCGGAATCATCATAATCCATGTATATATCCTCATCATCCTCCCTTTTTCACGAAAAGCCATCCTCGGCTTTGGGTAAGCTGAAAGTGGGAGAAACAAAAAGAACAACGTGTATGCAAAGTATATATATATATATAACATGTTGTATTATTGTTGTTCACATGAAAAGTATGTCCAGTATACATCAAGCAACTTAAATTGCAGGTATAAGTGAAGTACAAAGAATCATGATCATGGTGAAAAACAACTAAATAGATAGTCATGTTCTTCAATATTAAATTCAGTTTTCTCAAAGAAGATCTATGATCAAATTTGTGAACAAGATCAAACCAATTCAATATGTCTGAAAACCAAATTGAATCATGACATGCTTCAACTGCGCTACTCTGATTATTATGAACATGATCATGTTGTCCAGTATGTAAAATGCAACTCAATTTGCAAATATCAAGGAAGTCTAAAGTAGTAACAAAACTAGACAAAGACTTTTGGGACAAACATAGTGAATATGTAAACTTGGGTCCTATTCTAGCAAGATTAGAACAATCCAACATAGGTAAAATTACTTGTGTTGGTTGCAATATATCAACTAGACCAGAATGTATTTCCATAATATCTGGAACATGAGCTATTGTCCCATAGCAAACATTTTGTGATGTATGACTGAAAACAGCATGTTTCAGTTCAGCGATTCTATCACAAGTAATGCATATGTGATCCACAAGAAAATTTTCATGCATGCTATATTCACCAATCAGATTGAAAGTGAAACAAGGAGAATATGTGCTACATATCATAAATGAAATTTCAGAAATCTTATCCATAGCACAACTCATACTCATAGGTTCATTTAGCATGATGGAATACACAATATCAGCAGGTGGTATTCGAGCAAGTATTTCCTTATGTGTTATCAGTAACACATGATCAAAATTTTAATTTGGTAAACTAGCACATGGTGCTGAAACAGTAGTGCAAGGCAAATCACAAGGAGGCTTCAGTAAAGGAATAGACTCACAATATGTCGCACATGTTGGCTGAAGCTCCAAAACAGTACCAATGTCATCAACAATCTCCTCAGTTGTAGTAGGCACTAAAACATACGTCGCAAGTGACAATGCACAGTCCGACGATGTAGGTTGTAAAATAGATTGCTCCCTTTCTTCAAAAGCAACCTGCATAGCACAAGAAACAATACCAGGAGTAGAGATGATTACATTAGTAGAAATATCCTCACATGTATTAGAATCTACTGCAATGATGTTTTCTTTTTCTCTCATAATCTTAGAATGGATGCTCTCAACCTCACGTTTAGTGGAATCACACAGCTCACTTTTCATAACACTCTCACTCAGCTTGGCTATGTGGCTCTCATTCTCACATGGGTTATAATGCACACCGTGTTCAAGATGACAAATAATAGAATTTTCACCATTCATCATGACCTTGTACTTAGTAGACAAACTGAACTCTTTTGTCCTCTCCTTGCGAAGAAGATGATACTCATGAAATTTGTCGGCTGAAATCCTGAGCATAACACGCCTCTTCATGTTCCATTTGAAAGAAATCCTTCCAACAACAAGACATATTTGAGCGTCAAACCTTCTGCTCCAAGGTTCTCCCAATAGTATGTGACAAGAATCAAGTGGTATAGGAGATCTCAGTATGCTCTTTAAAAGTCATAGGAACATCAGCGGTGTGTGAAATCAGCAATGTGCCATATGATGAATGCAAGAGATATGGCACCACACGGGCACATGTGTGTAGCGGCAACTTTTGTACACCTTCAACGCTGATCAAATTAATAGTAGAGTTACTATCAATGGTAATGGAAGCACATCGCTCACCAATCATCACACTATGGTGGAAAAGACCATCACCATCAAAAATACCGCGTTCTTCCTTCCAAAAAGTTCCACTACAACGCCAATTGTCGATGAATTTGTAACTATACGTCTCCACATTATTTGTAACATCACCTGCCTCCATTTTCTGCATCACATCAACACTACTAGAAGACATGATTAGTACATTAGTACACAAATCAAAATCAGTATGGTGTAAACTCTCACAACTCACTCACAACTGATAAGAAAGAAGATCTTATCGTTCCAAAGTGAATAGAGATGCTCTATCAAACGTAATCAAAGACTGATGCACTTAAGTGATGAAGTGAATATCAAAGGTATAGAGAACGATCACAGGGCACACAGGGTATTTATGGTGGAGCTGTAGGTATCGTATCCTAACTACACCGCAAACAAGTCCTAGTGCCGATCGTATGACAAAAACCCACGGAAACACACACGGTGGAGATAAATGGGGCAATTGCAACTATGAAAATGAGCTCAAAAAAGTGAGGTATGTCAGAGGAACGCTCGTGTTGCAATGCACAAGGAGAGACGCTAGCACTGTCTCAACGAAACGGGCACAACATTGCTGAACTGAGCTGCCCGTATAGCACTAAGCACGCTAGTCTCGTAGGATAGTTTTAGACACAAAGAAAGGTTTACTAAGGCTCACAAGGATAGGTACGCTATGTGGAATCAGTAAAAAAATAAACAAAAAAGAAAAAAATTTGACCTGAAAATTGGTCTCTGCCACGGCAGAAAAACGGCCTAAAATCCTGCCGCGGCAGGATGGCGACAGAATTTTTTTCTTCTCGTACAAGCACAGACTGGTCTGTGGTAAGGCGACGGTTCGATTTTTTTTTCGGAATTTTTTTTTTGTCACGCTGGGGCACAGACTTGCCTGCGGTCAGGCGTGAGGCAGCGAGCCGAATTTTTTTTAGACTCGCCAAGTAGTACACAACTAGGACTCTTTACTTGGATCGGATCTGACTTGATGGTAGCGGAAAAATATGATGGAAAACAACTAGAACAACTAGAAAACAAATCTACGAAGAACAGATCTAGATCTAATCTAATAGAGGAACGCGACCAACAACTATTACTCGAATACGATGTAATCTAGGCTATGGCAACTCTTTTTGTGAGGCTTTTTCTGTATAGGATGAAAAACACTCTCTAATCTATGGATGGATTGTGGATTGCTTACCGAGGCAACGACGAAATCTGATACCAAGATGATATGGGGTGGCCCGATCTTCTCAGCAAGCTCTTGTCGATGGCGATGGTGGATGATAGATAACTAGTGCGTAGCTATGATCTGTCCCGCTCGATCCCTGATGCCAATGCAACAACTCTCGAACCTTGTAGGATATTCACAACACCACACTCTTGCGCACGCAGCCGTGACCACGAACGGTAGTCTGTAATCTACTAATTCCCAATGGAACAACAGATCACACTCAATTATAGTTGGTAGATTCGAACACAGGGTAATTCCAGAGGTTCTATGAAAGAAACAACTCCAAAATATTTTAACGTGATCTTCAACCTAACTTGTGACGGCTACGGAGGTTTATATGAGGGCTGGGGCGTCCTCCCCTCTAAACAGGCCTAAAAACAGCCATAACTTGGCCCAAACTGACTCGGTTTGACTCAAACAGATACATACCGACCCATATATGGGTTCGGCCTTATTGGCACGCAGTCCAAACGTCGTGGAACACCTCAAACATGTAATTCTTGGTGCGCCATCTCTCTCTCTTGCTCATACGTGATTTCCTCACTGCCTCCTAGTGCGCATGCCTCCCGCTCCTCCCTCGCGCACTTGTTGATATTGGAAATCAGCGCTTGTCCTTCTTGCTGCAACTCTCCTCCTCCTCGCGTAATGCTTGTGCTATCAATAAACCTGATCATACAAAGATGCATAGACTTAGGTAGTATAAAGTTCTCATTAAATAAAACATCAGGTTCAATTAGGAATAAATTCACCTGATAGTCATTATTGATTTGACTCAATATTTCCTTCCAGTTCAGGCAGTCGGAATCATCATAATCCATGTATATATCCTCATCATAAAGTTGCTAGAACCTAGGGTTACATGAAGAGTTCTAACTGAATTGGTTACATAGTAGACTGACATGAATATCCATGTCTTGTCGTCCAAGACGCCGGCTCACGCATAAGGCAGTGGCACGCCTCCTTCCATCTCATGATGATGGACCTTCGGCTTGCTATCAACAACTAGGTTCCATGTGGTCTAACCATCATCTGTGAGCCACCCGGGCTTGCCATCCTTAGACCATGCTATTAACATACCCGTTTAATATATCTCAACACCCATCATCTCCAACTCTCACTATGATATCATCGGTAGAAGAACAAGCCAGAGCACCTCACAGTTGTAGCTCACCCACTGTAGCACCCCGGGAAAACCACAACTATTAAATTTCTTGTTATTTTATTTTTCTGCATCATCATGACATCATCATGCCACCTTGCATGAAACATATTATTAAATCATTGCATTCACATAGTTTCACTTGTATTTGGTTCTTGCTAAATTGTATTTTCCTCCCTCTATTTTACCTCCTACATATTCTCATTATAGTTGGTGCCATACTTGATGGAACCATAATGTCCAACATTTTCTTAATTGATTATTTCTATTCATTTCTTGCTATAATGCCCAATTTGAGTTGAGGGCATGTCTCTTTGCTTCATTTCATTTACTTAGATGATGTGGGATCTTTTTGTAATAATCTTGCTGTAAATTCTACCATACATGTATATGTGGGCTCCTTATTTATTTGCTTATTTTTAAATCGTGTCCACATGTTATCTAATGGATTCATATGATCTGCACTTTTCCAATGGATTTTATCGACATGGGTTGATCCAAACCATGCCAAAAGCCAATGTGTGGATCCACTCTTTTAAATCCCAGCATACAACTCTAGTGCCTCGCACTCTCTCTCTCTCTCTCTCTCATTCCTATATGCATGCTCCACCCTTTGTACCCAATAACTCTTGGAGTTTCTGGTTTTTTATTTGAATTTTGTTTAAAATCTCCTAAATAAACTATCCTATATATTGCTCTATTATATTCAAACATACACACACTTTATATCTCCTAGCTAAACTATGTCCTATCTAAGTGTGTGCGCATGCAATCAGGCAGATACACTCTCTATCTATCTACAAACACCAACCCAACTCGTGTCTCCTATCTGATCTATCTAGCTAGCAATACACCCGGTGCTACTTTGTTTTGATCAAACCGTGTGATTCAACACACACATGTACTCACATATGCACCGATCGATCTTTATCAGCCCTGGTGCAACCTTCTGAACTACAACTTGATCAAATCAGATCAGCTCCAGCTGCACCCGATCGGTTTCCATACCTCCCTAGTAATCCCCAGGTTTAAACCTCTCCTTGTTCTGAACCAGAGCTAATACAGCACCCACCCTTCCTCCCTAGTTCGACTCCACCAGACCAGGTCGTAGGGTTGCAAGTGCTGGACCCGCCTGAACCAGCAAAACAAGACGGTTAGTGCAAACTGAACTGCATCTAACGATCAGAATCAATCTTCAGTTTCTACTACGTGTAACTGAGCTTAGGCAAATAGCTGCCCGCAAGCCCGCCCATCTTGCAGCCCTACCAGGTCGCAACAGCCCAGTAGACAAACACGTTGTCCGCGCCTGGCGATGTTTTTTTTGAATCAATGGGCTTTATTATTTAAGTAACATGATTACCATCACTCGCGAGAGTGTTAGTAAGGAATATATATATGATAGTTTGGAACTTTTAGGATATCCTCTTTTTTAGTTTACTAGTACAAGCAAATGAACTAGTTTTCTCAACAAGTTATGATTTATAAAAATTTAGTTCGTTTTTTTATACTAACGAGGGTAGAGGGTACCCGAAATGTTACCTACTTCCATCCTTAGTAAGGAAGACAGGGATGTAATTTATCCATAGGTATCTTCTCTAGCTTGTTTATCCCACAAAATGAGCAGCAGTGTGTGCGTCCCGCCCAACAACAGTAATGCTAAATCCTGCCGTTGTTTCTCTCCCTCGAAGACACTGCACGTGATCAACAGCCACCAAGCACGTCGAGCCTGTGTCTTCCTCCCTCCTGTACCTCAGTCCACAAAAGCGATAACAATGTAAGCGCCTTTCCTCTTCATCCTCATCTCCCTAACCACTCCTTCCCTGCCCGTCACGATCTGCATCTCCCTCCCTTCTACTCCTCTTTGCCAAACCCTAGCCCATCGCCTTGCCCATGAACACCTTCCGCTCGCCGGCACGCTAACAGTGATGCGGCCCATTCTACGGACATCCCAGCATCCTCACCACCAAGCTCCCCAAGTGGACCAATGACCCGGGCCCAAGCCAAACTACTACAAGATAAGGTTAACTCTCTCCTTTCCTCATGTGACTTTAATACACCCATGAATGGCTTGCTACTTCATGCCACTACACTGTGCATACTCAGCTATGAAGCCCCAACGCATCGATGAACCATCGCGGAAGAATAACATGCAGAATCAGCAACAGGATGGAGTCTCCGACCGTGACCACCCAGAGTCTCCGCCCCTGCACCGCATCGCGCCAAGCTGCAAGCCTCTAGAACCGACCCGGAGTCTCCGACCCAAACTCGGAGTCTCCGACCAAGCCCGGAGTCTCCCCCGACACGCACCTGGAGTCTCCAGCTCACCCAAACCTGCCCGAATATGCAAGCCCCTAGAACGCATCTGGAGTATCCGATGCCTACCCTGGAGTTTCGCACTGACCGGAGTCTCCGGTCGCACAACTACGGAGTCTCCGGCCTAAGTCATGGGCCTACGCACCGTCAGATGGGTCTTCAGCCCATGTAGTCTCCAACTCGCCCAGAACTTACCTTTTATCCCCAAACTACCCTTGTTTATGTGGCTGGCCTATATATACCCTCACCCCTCTATTGTAAACCCTAGACTTGGATAACTGAATTAGAAGAAACCCTTGTAGATCTATCTAGTTCTAGTCTCTTGTTCCTTGACAAGGAGCACCAATTATCCCCCAACCTCTTGAGCTTTGCCTACCATGTTCAAATTGTACAAGGCCTTGGAGTCGGTGTCCCTTCCCCAAGTTGTCAAAATCTCGACAAGCCTCCTGCTCGCCCTGCCGGTTAGAGAGATAGTGTTCTTGCCCTCCACCGATCCTAGGGATTGCGTCCGACCGGTTGCCGCCGGCGTGAGCTATTGGCTTGTATCATGTTTTTGTGTGTGCATGTGTGTTCATCGAGTTCTTCGCATGTGTGTTCATGGATTTCATCCTCCCCCTCACCCCCACCCGCCTTTGTCTCGATTTCCACGGGGATTCGTGAAGATTAGGCAACCCTAAGGGGTCAACCCTAACAAATTGGTATCAAGGGCCTCAATGATAATGAATTTCCCCACTATTTTTTCTTCTATCCACCATAAATTTGAAAACCCCCAAAAAGAGCCCCATATTTTCCTTTGAACCGATCTCTCGATCTAGAGTGTTATTTGTGCTTTTGATCCAACCAAATCTTGTCTAAGGTGTTGGTCCAGATTTTGCCTTTGTTTTCGAGCCCAATTTTGGCCAATTATTCACGGATTTGAGGCCCCAAGGCATGGATTTCCGTCAAGAACACAAATTGTTCATGCAGCCCTGACCCCAGAGTCTCCACTGCACCAAATCTAGAGTATCCGCCGTAGAGAAACCGGAGTCTCCGATTGTCCGGAGTTTTCGGCTCAAAAACTCCGGAGTCTCCAGCCTGCCGCCTGATTTTCACAGTTTCGTCTCTTATTCCGTTTTTGCTAATTTTTATCCTTTGTTGTTTGTCTCCCGTGTGCATGTCAGAAATTAACAGCAAGCTTCCACAACAACATCGTCCGCGCTCATCGACACCACGGAACCCGAAAAACATCCCACACTAGTGACTGCAAGTTCATCATCACCAACGAAGGTATAACTTGCGTCACCTTGTTAACCCATATCTTCCTTTGTGTGGACCTATCCCACCGAGAGTGGCTCATCTTGTGTTTGATTGAACATTGTGCATTTTTTCCTTGGATAGTGAGAGTGTAAAGAGCAATAGAAAGCATGAGTTGGTAGTATATGATACGTTGCAAACGTATCTATAATTTTTGATGTAACATGCTTGTTTTATATCTACTTTCTTATGTTTTGTCCTCACTTTGGAGTATTTCTACACATTTTCTGGAACTAACCTATTAACAAGATGCCACAGTGCCAGTTGCCGGTTTTCTACTGTTTTTGGTTTCAGAAAAGCTGGAAAAGAAATATTCTCGGAATTTGACCGGACAAAAGCCAAAGACGATATTTTACCGGAAGACTCACGGAGCCAGAAGACGAGACGGAGAGGGGACAGGGGCTTGCCCCTTTGCCTATATATGCCTCCCGGGACGAAAACCCTAAGGATAAGATCCGAATTCCACAAAAAGTTCCACAGCATCGCCGCCACTGTAACATCCCAAATTTTACGATTGCAGATATTACTAGAAGCATGCATCATATCCTTGCATCATGGCATCACACAATAAAAGCCGCATGAAATACTTTCCCTAAACCCTATAGTCATATAAAGACTAAAAAGAGTAAAACAAAATCTAACCTCCTAAACCCTTGCAAAAGTGTCATTTGATAACCCCATACTAATCTTCTTCTTTTTACAAATTTTTAGAGATCAATCTCACTTAATTTGGAGTTTGTGACCTATCTACCGCCCCGCCTGGCAGAGCGGGCGGCGCGTAGCGCGTGGGCTGGCCCAGACGCCGCCAGCAGCAGCCAGCCCGCGCCCCGTAGACGCTGACGACCCGACCCCACCCCGTCGTCCTCATCGCTGCGCTGAGTTCGGAACGAACTCGTTCCGTCGCCGCCTCTGGAACGAACTCCGTCCGAATCGGAGTTCGGTTCCGCGACCCCCGTGCCACGCCAGGCTGCCTTTATATACCGGTTGACCCGCCTCCCCAAAAACCCTAGCTCTTTTCCGCCAACCACCACCGGGCTGCCGCCATAGGCCTCGCCGGAGTTCACCACCGCCGACGATCAACGGCAAGGGTCCGACGGCCTCTGCCCCCCCCCCTTTTTCCCTTTTCGATATCCCCTTGATATGTCGGTTCGTCTCACGCCGTTTTCCCTCTCTGTAGTAGACCGCAGCCCCCGCAATTGCTCACCGGAGCTTCGCCGGAGTCCATGAGCTCCAGTCGCCGTTCGCCGTCGCCGTTCGCCGTCGCCGTTCGCCGTCGCCTCGGAGGGAGGGAGCCGACGCCATCCCTGGGAATGGAACCACGGCGAGAGGGCAGTCGCCGTCGTCTACTCCACCGAGCCGGGGGGAGCACCGCCTCGCCAACCCCGACGACCGCTGACCGCCACCGACGCATCATCGTCATCTGCCGTCATCCACGCCGCCCTGCCACAGTGAGTCGCCGGCCACCCCCTCCTAGTCGTCCGATCCTAATCCGACGTCTAAGATTAGATGGCCAGGCCGAAGGGGTACCGGCCTATCGCGTCGCGCCACGTGGCACTTGCCGCGTCAGCGCGCCTCGTCAGCCCCGCGCGCCCCGCTGGCCCAATCCCTAGATGCCACATGTCGTCGCGTAGCTGGCAGTCGCTCTGTCTTTTTCTAAAATAGGCAGAAAGTGTTTTAATCTCGTATAATTCATAGTAATTCAAGTTTTTGTCCAAAAATTGCGTATAATATACCGTTGGATTCGTAAAATTGAGTAGAACACAGATCTACAATAATATTGCTGGGTTACTGAAGTAATCTTGCAGTAGGATTTAAAGTTTAGATTAGAGTATTTTAATCCTAGAAAAATATCCGTAGATCTGTTTTAGTTGGTTCTTGTTGCGTTGGCTTTGTATCTACGAGACCTTCTGTGGAAAATTGTTACTCATGCTTAGAGTGTTTAGAACTATTTCGAGGTGGTTTGGAAGTGTAGATCTATTTATAAGCTTGTTTAATTAAGTTTAACCCCAAAATACTTAAAATCTGAGGGAAGACGATACTAATGACATCCCCAACTCAACAACACCCCAGAATAAAACCCTTGGTCAAAATTGAATCCATCCTTGCATATTACCTGTTGCATGCATGCATATTTACCATCGTGGCATTGTTTTGTGCAATTTGTAATTGGATCTATGTTTGTGTTTCATTAGATTGTTCGGAGTGCGCTGAGGAGTACTGTTGTGTAGAGTGCTGCTCGGATCAAGGCAAGTTACACCACTTGTACATATTATGTCCTAGTTTTTGACTATGCATGTTTTTACTCTTCAAATCTAGTAGTATGCATGTGTAGGTCTTTAGTAGATTTTCTTATTACTATTTTTGCAAGTGCGGTTTGTAGTATACCATGAGTAGCTTTATACTTAGGAATTTCCGTCCTATTAGGCTCCCTTGTTTTTGCTAAGTATTGCTTGCTATGCTATACACTAAGTACCGTTGGGGGGTTCGAAAGAATCAAAAAAATTCTAAGTATGAGAGCTCTCTCGAGCGAACTTTTCTTCTCAAAACCCCCTTCAAAATAAAACTAAGTTTTCTTCTGGGCGGAATGGTTGTCGGTTCAACGAGTGGATATTTGGTGGAGGACGGCCGCCCAGGAATAAAAGAAGTCTGCCATGTTCCAGAATTCAGAAGCTTCCAGTGCAACCACAATACATATGGGCTCTGTCTCGGCTTAGTACTTAGTGGGAAACCTCACCGGGGTACCAACATTTGGAGGTTCTTGGCACGGTTGGATCCAGCTGGTAGAGGGGCTACTAAGGGAAGGCTTCGCCATGGTCTAGTCTGTAAAAGGACTTGATCGTCGATTGTGGGGAAAGTGCACAACCTCTCGAGAGTATTGCAATCTGATCGATCAGCCGAGTTCATGGAAAAGAACACTTTGAGCATCTGAAGGATGGAGCGTCTGAAAGATCTTCCTCTCTCTTTTCCAAACTTAAAGTTTTCTAGACCCCAAGGCGTGAGTAATATCGCCATTGGGTGGGATTTTTGGGAACTTGGTGCGTAATATCCAAGTGCTAGGTTGATTGGACACTTAGTGAGTAATATCCACGTGTTCCATTCGACCCTATACTACTTATCAAAATTTACAAAGTAGGGTAAACTCTTCCTCTTTTCCTCTTACTTAGAGAAAATTGGCCTTATGCAAAAGAACCCCCAAAGCCTACACTTAGCCTTGCATGTAGAGATAGTCTTATTCTTTCCTTGGTGTAATTTGCCAGTACATTCAAAGTATTGACCCAACTTGTTGGCTGCACGTCTTATGTGTAGAATCCGAAGACTGAAAGGTGCGTATGGATCGCAGGTCTTCACGCAACTAGCCTGAGGCGTTGATGGACTCAAGTTTTACTTAGTTTCCACTGTTTTATTTGAGATAGCTATAAGCTATGCAAGTTGTAATAATTATACTCTGGATTATTCGTGTAATAATGACTTGTGTTTTACATGATATTCATCGACTGTGAAGTGCTAGCTATTGATCCAGGGACTAGCATGTTATTCACAGGGACTTAGGATCCTTAACGATCCGAGGTCACAACAGATGGTATCAGAGCACAAAGTTACCTGTAGTACATGACCCTAGGATTGGAAACCACCTTTTACCATTGTGTGTTTTGCTTTATATATTCTTCTAAGTTATTTATGCTCTTCTAGTAATTCTCTTCCTTATCACTTTGTGCCTAATTTTCATTCTCCTGACCTAAACAAGACGGCCTTCCACTACGACACCGCCGAAGACATCAAGTGCCTGCACTTTGGGGAATGCCTTCTGGACATCATCAAGACGTTGGGGTTTCCCATGCCGTCAATCAAGGGGAGCGAGTTGAGGAAGATGCACAAGGAAGGATGTTGGGCGATTGAAGTCATCCAACCGGGGCACAGTGAGTCTGAACCCAAGATGGAGGCCATTGTACTCAACGTCACCAGCGACTCCAAGGAGAAATGACTTAGCATCAGCATGCTGGATCTCATTGGACGCCTTTGTGGACGTCACCATGAAGAGGTTGAAGGCCACTACATCAAAATCTTTGGAAGACGTGATGAGAAGGGAGTTCCAATCGAGTTAACCCCAGGGGAAAGGGCGACATGCAAGCGTCAAAGGATCCAATACCAAGACTTGGAGTGCCACATCAATGATCTTGAGAAGGGGAGATGCCTTGAGATCATGAGGAATGACGAGCTATGCGTCCTAGTCAAGGAGAAGGACGCGAAGATCGAGGAGCTGGAAGGGAAGATCAAATCCCTAGGAGGGGAGCTCACCGCCCAAGACAAGAAGTTCGCTAATCAAGAGAAGAGGGTGCATGATAAGAACAAGAGGATCAGGGAAGAAAGTCTTGTGCTCGCAAAAAACGAGATGGAGTTCAAGAACTTTACCACCATGTTGAAGGACCTGCGAGCAGCCAAGAGGAGCTTGGAGGAGAAGATCACGCCCGTGACTATGGGGTCAAGCTTGATCAAGAAGCTACAGAAGGAGAAGAAGGAACTTCAAGAGAAGCTTGAAACTGCTACCCAGGAGCTGCAAGAGGTGAAGGAACTTCAAGAGGGGCTCGAAGCTGCTACCCCGGAGCCGCATGATGTGAAGGAACTTCAGGAGAAGCTTGAAGCCACGACGAAGGACATGGAGTTATACAAGTCACTGCTGGAGAAGGAAGGCTTCACTATTGAGGATGAGGAAGTGGCTGATGAGTAGAGAAGATAGTTGGACCACCTTTATTTCTATAGTCAAACGTTGTTCGCGATTGTAATGAGTACCAAAACTATTTTGGTTTAGTTAAACTTGGTTGAGTTGTGTTAAACTGTGTGCTTTGTGTGCCTTGCTTTTCTCGTGTGCTTTTCTCATGTTTACATAAGGGTAGGAGTTTATTCCTTAGGCTTTCTATCTATTTCTTAACTTGTTTCCCAAACCCCACAGATGGCGAGACGTGGGAACAACAACAACAACATGCCCCCAGAGATGGCACAACTTCTGAACTCCTAGAATCAGCTGATCCAACTCCTCACTCAAAACATGCAAAACAACAACAACAACAAACCACCGCCTCCACCACCTCTACCGCCCCAACAGGATCGCCTGACTCGGTTCTTGAGGTTGAACCCTCCTATTTTCTCAAGTAGTTCTGAGCCAATTGTGGCAGATGACTGGCTTCGCACCACCAACAATAAGTTAGACACTGTCCAAGTTGTTGGAGCTGACAGGGTGCGCTTTGCCGCGCACCAACTTGAGGGACCAGCTGCTGAATGGTGGGATAATTACCAGGTCACCCACCCTGATATTGAAGCTATCACCTGGAACCAGTTTGAGGCGGCCTTTCGTACTCATCACGTAGCTATGGGTGTCATGTCACTAAAGAGACGTGAGTTCCGCGACTTGAAACAAATGCACCGCTCTGTCTCCGAGTATGGGGACCTTTTTAGCAAGCTGGCACGTTATGCACCTGATGATGTTTCCACTAATGCCAAGAGACAAGAGGAGTTCCTAAGGGGACTTAATGATGAGATATCCATTCAGCTTGTGGCTCTGAAGTTTGATAACTATCAGGAACTTCTGGACATGGCAGTTGTAGATGAAGCAAAGCAAAGGAGTATAGAGAACCGGAAGAGAAAGTCCACCTCACACAAGCACAACTCAGCCCCACAACCACAATGGCCACAACCACAATGGTCATCGTCATGGAGGACATAACCACAATGGCCATAAACATCGCAATGGAAATGGCAATGGGAAGGATCTGAGTGAAGTGACATGCTTCAAGTGTAACAAGACAGGGCATTATGCAACTACTTGCCCCCAAATTGAAGAAGAATATTGTATCACCCACAGGGATGAAAAAACTAGAATTTGGTATAGGGCTTTAAATGATCTTGGTAAAAAGTATGTGCCCTCTATCCTTTTATTTGTGAACTTTGCTTTGAAGTGGGTCATTTCAATTTTCAATGCTCATGCCATAATAATATCCCTTCTAATCCAATTAGTACTGCAAGTTTGTATTGTGATGACATGATCACTCGTAATCAGCATGATGAACTTACATTATGTTTGGGGTGTGAAGAGTTATCAAGAAAAACCTCTTTGGTAGACATGGATGCTTTTGATATGAATAGTGTCATGCATGGTTGTAATCTTTATTTTGTTGATAATTACCACACAAATACTTACATACAAAATATTATAAAAGATGAGATCTTACCAAAATATGACATTACTAATATGTGTTTTGGTCTTATTAATGAAAAGGAGGAATCCTCCAAAGTTTCTTCTATTGTCTCTAACAATGAACCATGGTATATGGAGAAGCTTCCTTTCAAGCCTCTCCCTCCTAAAGAGAAGGAGAAGAAGAAGAAAAGGAGGAGTAAAAGGAGAGAGGAAACGGTATTTTCCCCTAAGCATGTTGCTCCTATTATAGTTTTTGATGAGTGTGAACTCGATGATGTTCCATGCCTATTACCTATAGTGGTGATCATGATTGGGAAAATCACACTACTTTTGATATTGAAAATCTCTTGGGTACCAATTCTAAAAATGATGATAATTGTTGTACTATTAGTGCTATCCATGTTCCTTCCAATGATGATATGTTTACAAATGAACACACTTTGGAAGAAAACTATTCTATTGCTTATGATGATACTATACCCCCAATATATGATGATGCAATGTTGAATATGATATTTTCAGTCCACCTACTATTGAGGAGAAAATTAATTATGATTACAATATGCCTCCTATATTTGATGATTATGGTGATGAGAATAATAATAGCTATTTTGTTGAATTTGCTCCCACTATAATTAATAAGAATGACTATGCTTATGTGGAGAGTATTAATTCTTTTATGCATGTGGCTCATGATAAGAATGTTTTATGTGATAGTTATATTGTTAATTTTATTCATGATGCTACTGAAAGTTATTATGAGAAAGGGAAACATGGTTCTATGTATCTCAACAATATTAAGTTTCCCCTCTTTATGTTGAAAGTCTTGAAGTTGCACTTGTTTTTCTTTCCTATGCTTATTGCTTTGTGCTTTCATGACCATTTTCTTTACAAGATTCCTATGCATAGGAAGTGGGTTAGACTTAAATGTGCTTTGAATTTGCTTCTTGATGCTCTCTTTTACTTCAATTCATATTTCCTATGTGAGCATCTTCTCAAACTATCATGCCTAACTTAAAGGCGTTAAAGAAAAGTACTTATTGGAAGATAACCTAAAAGTTTTAGATGAGTCTTGGAAGTTATTACCTATGTAATAACCTCGCATTATCCTTTTTATTTGCCTTTTGTGCCAAGAGTAACCTCTAATGAGAGAGAAATAATGATTGGGAAAGTTGTTGTCCCGAGACAGATTTCTGTGCTTCACCATAAAAATTCGTGTAAAATCTCTGTACGTCTTTTTGAGGCGTGAATTTTTGTGCTTCTTCCCCAGGTTGTTATATAACTTTAGTTAGATCAACACCTTTTGATTTGAGCAACATAAGGTCTTCGAAAAAATTCGTCTTTACCTGCTGGTTTGTTTTGACAGATTTCTGCCATTTTCTCCATTTGCTTCTTGTTGGTTCCTTTTTGAGTTCTTTTGGGGAATTGAGCTTTTTCAGGGAAGTGATACTGTAGCTAGTGTTCTAATGGAAGTTTATTTGGTGTTATAACTGAACCTTAATATTTATTTATCTTGAGTGCACTAATGTTGCTAATAAAGATTGTGTGAAGTTTTGTATGAAGGAAAAATTTCAGGTGTATGGAAGGAATGAGTAATGAGATGAAGGATGGACTAAAGCTCAATCTTGGGGATGCCACATGTGTCACCCCAAGAAATATACAAGAAGTACAAGCTTCAAAGCTTGCGGATGCCCAAGGCATCCCCCTCTTCATCAATAAAAATTCCAGGTTTCTTCCAAAAGCTTCATTTTTATTGTTTCATGCACAGTTGTGTTGTTCTTGGAGCGTCTTCTTTTTCGTTTTCGTTTTGGTTTTTCATTTGATTTTGTTTGCTGAATAAATTGGTTGGACCTCCTCTTCCATACATTGGTTTTCAAATAGTTTGGTTTGGTTTGGAAAAGAGTGGAAAGCTCATGTTTAAGTGGTAAAGAGAGCTTGTTTTTGACTGTGGCCTATGCTTTGTCATGCCATGCTTGATATTATTTTGGCTTTAGGCTTAGTATTATTTTCAGTAGCATGACATGTTATAAACAATTGAGATTTCTTAATGTGCCTTGGAAGAATCATGCGTTGTTTTAGCATATTAAGGCATAGTATAGTGGTATTCTCCTTTGATGCTTTATTTGGGTTGACTTGGCGCATGCTCACACCATGTTATGACTATCCAAAGTCACCAATAGCCTTTATGATCCTTTAGTTTTCAACTTGTAGTATCCCTTTATGCTTTGTTCAATGATGTTTTGTCGCTCTGCATGATTATGGCCATTATTGCTCTCTTAGTTTGTCGCTCCCAGTCTTTTGCTAGCCTCCACAACCAAGTATGAGTTCTAGTCATGCATCCAACTCCCTAAACCAAGTTATTCCAAAGAGTCGACCATACCTACCTACTAGCTTATACTATTCCAAGTATATTCATGTTTTTGTTTACCTTCCAAATTAAACTTGTTATGAGAAAACTAGTGATTAAAGCTCTCACGAACTTGATGGCACACTTTACTTTTCTTGCCCTTAATAAACTTGAACCATTGTGTCTTCTATGTTGTATATGCTTGCACTTATTTGTTGGAGATTAGCAGAACCATGTTGTCATGGGGAACGCTTTCAACATTGCACTTGGTACTTGTACCTAGTTGATATCATGCTCTTTTGTATATGGATGTCGTCGGTGTGAAATGAAAGGGGAGCTTGTAAGTCCATGGGGTTATGTATATGTGTTAGAAAAATGCCTGGGCCGCTGGTCTAATCCATGCTGACATGGTGGAAACCTGCAGCGTAACCATAATGAGCTGTCTATGAAGCATTCTTCTTATAAAAAAAAGAGTTCTATTTTGAGAAAAAAAGAGAAAAATAAAAAAAGAGATTATGAAAAAAGGAAAGAGAGAAAAAGGCACCATATTCCCATGGTAAATAAGAAGATTGCTGAGATGCTCATTGTCTGCTTGCCTTGTCGTTTTGATATGGGGATTCTTCCGTATCATCGGGCAAGGGGTAGCCCGTTGGCAGTTCTCTATGATACACATGTACTTACGATGACAAGAACTTACCGGTGACAAAACTTGAGTAGCATGAGGAGCGGCCCTCGTATACAAGGGACATGAGATTTCTAACTTATACTTCGCCAAACATGTACACCACAGTTTGTTCACTTTAAGCTTAATCACTTCAAGATGCTTATGATAGGGGCAATGAGAGCTGAAAGCTATAAGTACCATAATTTTTGGAAACTCTTTATGAGACTTGAATCCCTACTTCCTTCTATGAAGGCCTTTCTTCCACTTATATATTGAGTCTCCACCTTCTACCTTTATGCACTTACTTTGAGAGCATAGTGGCCATTCTTAGTTCTATGTGCATTGTCCCAAGACTTGTTGATTGATTCATAGCTTTGATATTGCTTGTTTTAAACTATTTGTATCTAGTCACACTTATGAACTTTGAAGGTGTCCTATGCATTTATATTTGCTACTCTATGAGGGACAAGCTGAATGCTATTATGCTATGTTTTCTTTATGTGAAACAAACAAACGTCTTGCAAAGCATTGTTATTCATGAGTATTTTGTTTGTGCCTTTTTATGTTGCAACATAGTTGCTATGTCTTATTGTTAGAACTTTGTCTTTCATGTTATGATTGAAGTACTATGATCCCAGCTGTCAATGTTTTACAAAATACTTTGATGAAGTCTTTGATGGTCCATGTCACCTGAAAAATTATTATTTCTTTTTATCACTTACCTACTCGAGGACGAGCATGAGTTAAGCTTGGGGATGTTGATACATTGCAAATGTATCTATAATTTTTGATGTTCCATGCTTGGTTTTATCTACTTTCTTGTGTTTTGTCCACACTTTGGAGTACTTTTCATATGATTTCTTGGACTAACCTATTAACAAGAGCCACCGTGCTAGTTGCCTGTTTTCTGCTGTTTTTGGTTCCAGGAAAGTCAGAAAATCAATATTCTCAGAATTGGACCGGACAAAAGCCAAAGTTTCTTGTAGACAATTGTTGGGCCTCCAAGTGCAGAGGTTTGTAGAACAGCAGCAAGTTTCCCTTAAGTGGATCACCCAAGGTTTATCGAACTCAGGGAGGAAGTGGTCAAAGGTATCCCCTCTCAAGCAACCCTGCAATCAAGATACAAGAAGTCTCTTGTATCCCCAACACACCCAATACACTTTTTAGGTGTATAGGTGCACTAGTTCAGCGAAGAGATAGTGAAATACAAGTGGTAAAATTATAGATACGTTTGCAACGTATCAACATCCCCAAGTTTAGCTCCTGCTCATCCTCGAGTAGGTAAGTGATAAAAAGAAATAATAATTTTTAGGTGACATGCACCATCATAAACTTGATCAAAATATTTGTAAAACATTCAAAGCTGGGATCATAGTATTTCAATCATAGCATGAAGAGCAAAGTTCTAGCAATAAGACAAAGAAACTATGTTGCAACATGAAAAGGCACAAACAAAAGATTCATGAATAACAATGCTTTGCAAGACGTTTGTTTGTTTCGCATAAAGAAAACATAGCATAGTGGCATTCAACTTGTCACTCATAGAGTAGCAAACATAAATGCATAGGACACCTTCAATGTTCATAAGAGTGACTAGATACAAATAGTTTAAGAACAAGCAATATCAACATTATGCATCAATCAACAAGTCTTGGGACAATGCACATAGAACTCATAACAAGTATTTGTAATCTCTAGCCTAAGTGCCACCATGATGTGCATGCTGTCACTTTCACACACATGGGGAGAGCAGAGATCTATTAAAGCACTTGAGTAGCAAGGTAGATATACTTGATTACAAATCTCATGATCAAAATATGATCATGCATAGAGAGAGATGAACACATAGCTACCGGTAGAACCCTTAGCCTTGAGAGAGAACTACTCCCTCCTCATGATGGAAATCAGCAATGGCGAAGGAGATGGTGGTGGAGATCGATGGAGATGGCTCCGGGGGCACTTCCCCGTCCCAGCAGGGTGCCAGAACAGAGACTTTCTGTCCCCCAAATCTTCCCTTCGGTGGCGGCGGCGCTGCGAAACTTTTCATGGCTGGAGGCTTGATGATTTAGTGTTTACGCATCGGGAGGCTCTTATAGGCGAGAGGGGAGACCGAGGGGGTGCCGAAGGGGCCCACACCACCCCCTGGCGCAGCCTGGCCTGGCACGCGCCACCAGGTGGTGTGGCTACCCTCTGGCCCTTCTCTGTCTCGTATTCTAGCTCCAAGTGTCCCTCGATAAAATAATAACTTTGGCTTTTGTCCCGTCCAATTCCGAGAATATTCATTTTCTGACTTCTTGGAACCAAAAACAATAGAAAATAGGTAGCTGGCACTGTGGCTCTTGTTAATAGGTTAGTCCAAGAAATCATATGAAAAGTACTCCAAAGTGTGGACAAAACACAAGAAAGTAGATAAAACCAAGCATGGAACATCAAAAATTATAGATACATTTGCAATGTATCAACATCCCCAAGCTTAACTCCTGCTCGTCCTCGAGTAGGTAAGTGATAAAAACAAAGAATAATTTTTGAGGTGACATGCACCATCATAAACTTGATCAAAGTATTTGTAAAACATTGAAAGCTGGGATCATAGTACTTCAATCATAACATGAAAGACAAAGTTCTAGCAATAAGACAAAGAAACTATGTTGCAACATGAAAAGGCACAAACAAAAGATTCATGAATAACAATGCTTTGCAAGACGTTTGTTTGTTTAACATAAAGAAAACATAGCATAGTAGCATTCAGCTTGTCCCTCATAGAGTAGAAAATATAAATCCATAGAACACCTTCAAAGTTTATAAGAGTGACTAGATACAAATAGTTTAAAACAAGCAATATCAAGGTATGCATCAATCATCTAGTCTTGGGACAATGCACATAGAACTAAGAATGGCCACTATGCTCTCAAAGTGGGTGCATAAAGGTAGAAGGCGAAGACTCAATATAATGGTGGAAGAAAGGCCTTCATAGAAGGAAGCAGAGATTCAAGTTTCATAAAGAGCTTCCAAAAATTATGGTACTTATAGCTTTCAGCTCTCATTGCCCCTATCATAAGCATCTTGAAGTGATTAAGGTTAAAGTGAACAACCTATGGTGTATATGCTTGACGAAGTATAAGTTAGAAATCTTATGTCCCTTGAATACGAGGGCCGCTCGTCATGCTACTCAAGTTTAGTCACCGGTAAGTTCTTGTCATCGTAAGTACATGTGTATCATAGAGAATCGCCAACGGGGTACCCCTTACCTGATGATACGGAAGAATGCCCATATCAAAATGACAAGGCAAGCAGACAACGAGCATCTCAGCAATCTTCTTATTTACCATGGGAATATGGTGCTTTTTTCTCTCTTTCCTCTTTTCATAATCTCTTTTTTTCTCCTTTTCTTTTTTCTCAATATAGGACTCTTTTTTCATAAGAAGAATGCTTCATAGATAACTCATTATTGTTACGCTGCAGGTTTCCACCATGTTAGCATGGATTAGACCAGCGGCCCAGGCGTTTCTCTAACACATATACATAACTCCATGGACTTACAATCTCCCCTTTCATTTCACATCGACGACATCCATAGACAAAAGAGCATGATATCAACTAGGTACAAAGTATCAGTGCAATGTTGAAAGTGTTCCCCATGACAGCATGGTTCTGCTAATCCCCAACAAATAAGTGCAAGCATATACAACATAGATGACACAATGGTTCAAGTTTATTAAGGTCAAGAAAAGTAAAGTGTGCCATCAAGTTCGTGAGAGCTTTAATTACTAGTTTTCTGATAACAAGTTTAATTTGGAAGGTAAACAAAAACATGAATATACTTGGAATAGCACATGCTAGTAGGTAGGTATAGTGGACTCTTTGGAATAACTTGGTTTAGGGAGTTGGATGCATGAGTGGAACTAATACTTGGTTCGGAGGCTAGCAAAAGATTGGGAGCGACAAACTAAGAGAGCAATAAGGGCCATAATCATGCAGATCGACAAAACATCATTGATCAAAGCATAAAGTGATACTAGAAGTTGAAAACTAAAGGATCATAAAGGCTATGGTGACTTGGGATAGTCATAACATGGTGTGAGCATGTGCCAAGTCAACTCAAATAAAGCATCAAAGGAGAATACCACAATACTATGCTTTAATATGCTAAAACAACGCATGATTCTTCCAAGGCACATTAAGCAATCTCAGTTGTTTATAACAAGTCATGCTAGAGCAAAGAATACTAAGCATAAAGCCAAAAAAATATCAAGCATGGCATGACAAAGCATAGGCCACAGCCAAAACAAGCTCTCTTTTCCACTTAAGCATGAACTTTCCTACTCTTTTCCAATCCAAACCAACTATTTGAAAACCAATGCATGAAAGAGGGGGTCCAACCAATTTGTTCAGCAAACTAAGCAAACCAAGCAAACGAAAAACCAAAAAGAAAACGAAAAGAAGATGCTCCAAGAACAACACAACTGTGCATGAAACAATAAAAATGAAGTGTTTGGAAGAAACCTGGGATTTTTATTGATGAAGAAGGGGATGCCTTGGGCATCCCCAAGCTTTGACGCTTCTACCTCTTGAATATTTCTTGGGGTCACACGGGGTGGCATCCCCAAGCTTGAGCTTTAATCCATTAATTCTTCATCTCATTACATCATTCCTTCCATACACCTGAAATTTTTCCTTCATACAAAACTTCACACAATCTTTATTAGCAACATTAGTGCACTCAAGATAATAAGTCTTTGGGTTTATTTTCAACACCAATAAAACTTCCATTAAAACATAAGCTACTGTAGAACTTCCCTCAAAAAGCTCAATTCCCCAAAAGAACTCAAAAAGGAACCAACAAGAAGCAAATGCAAATAATGGCAGAAATCTGTCAAAACAGACCAACAGGTAAAGACGAATTTTTTCGAAAACCTTCTGTTGCTCAAATAAAAAAGTGTTGAACTAACGAAAAGGACATAAGCAGATTTTACACGAATTTTTACGGTGAAGCGCAGAAATCTTTTTCGGGACAGCAACTTTCCCAAGGGTTACTTCTCTCTCATTAGAGGTTTTTCTTGGCACAAAAACCACACAAAAAGGATAAGGAGCGGTTATTACAGAGGTAATAACTTCCAAGACTGAACTAAAACTTTTGGGTTATCTCCCAATAAGTACTTTTCTTTAACGCCTTTAAGTTAGGAATGATAGTTTGAGAAGATGCTCACATTGAAAATATGAATTGAAGTGAAAGAGACCATCAAGAAGCAAATTCAAAACACATTTAAGTCTAACCCACTTCCTATGCATAGGAATCTTGTAAAGAAACAAGTCATGGAAGCACAAAGCAACAAGCATAGTAAGGCAAAACAAGTGCAACTTCCAAAATTTCAACATAAAGAGGGGAAACTTAATATTATTGAGATGCTTAAAACCATGTTTCCCTCTCTCATAATAACTTTTAGTAGCATCATGAATAAAATTAACAATATAACTATCAGAAGAAACATTCTTATCATGAGCCACATGCATAAAAGAATTAATACTCCCCACATAAACATAGTCATTCTTATTAATTATAGTGGCAGCAAATTCAACAAAATAGCTATCATTATTATTTTCATCAACATAATCATCGAACATATGAGGCATATTGTAATCATAATTAATTTTCTCTTAAATAGTAGGTGGACTGAAAATATCATATTCATCCTTGTAATCATCATATATTGAAGGTTTGGTATCATCATAAGCAATAGAATAGCTATCTTCCATAGACGGAGAACTAAAAAGATCATTTTCATAAAAACTAGCTTCCCCAAGCTTAGACTTTTCCATAGCATTATCAATAATGGTGTCCAAAGAATTCATACTAACAACATTGCTATTAGCATGCAAATAAAGTTCCATTGGTTTTTTAATTTTCTCTTCAAACACTTCATGTCCTAACTCAAGATAAATACTATAAAGCTCTCTAAATTTGTTGTTGTTTTCCATTAAGCATAACTAGTGAAAACAAGAAACAAAAAGACAAAATTGCAGAATCTAAAGGAAATAACTTCGAGCACTCACACCGGAGGATGTGAGTACCTTTTACCTTACCTCCCCGGCAACAGCGCCAAAAAATAGCTTGATGTCTACGCACTTATATTCTTGTAGACAGTTGTTGGGCCTCCAAGTGCAGATGTTTGTAGAACAGTAGCAAGTTTTCCCTTAAGTGGATCACCTAGGGTTTATCGAACTCATGGAGGAAGTGGTCAAAGGTATCCCCTCTCAAGCAACCCTGCAATCAAGATATAAGAAGTCTCTTGTGTCCCGAAAACACCCAATACACTTGTCAGGTGTATAGGTGCACTAGTTCGGCGAAGAGATAGTGAAATACAAGTGATATTGATAATTATAAGTGGTAACGATGCTAGAAAATAGCTTGATGGTGTGGAAGAGACTAAAGGAAAACTGAAATTATAGATACATTTGCAATATATCAAGCGACAAAACATCATTGATCAAAGCATAAAGTGCTATTACAAGTTGAAAACTAAAGGATCATCAAGGCTATGTTGACTTTGGATAGTCATAACATGGTGTGAGGATGTGCCAAGTCAACCCAAATAAAGCATCAAAGGAGAATACCTCAATACTATGCTTTAATATGCTAAAACAAGGCATGATTCTTCCAAGGCACATTAAGAAATCTCAGTTGTTTATAACAAGTCATGCTACAGCAAAGAACACTAAGCATAAAGCCAAAACAATATCAAGCATGGCATGACAAAGCATAGGCCATAGTCAAAAACAAGCTCTCTTTACCACTTAAGCATGAACTTTCCTACTCTTTTCCAATCCAAACCAAACTATTTGAAAACCAATGAATGAAAGAGGGTGTCCAACCAATTTATTCAGCAAACTAAGCAAACCAAGCAAACAAAAAACCAAAACGAAAAACGAAAAAGAAGATGCTCCAAGAACAACACAACTGTGCATGAAACAATAAAAATGAAGTGTTTGGAAGAAACCTGGGATTTTTATTGATGTAGAGGGGGATGCCTTGGGCATCCCCAAGCTTTGACGCTTGTACTTCTTGGATATTTCTTGGGGTGACACGCGTGGCATCACCAATCTAGAGCTTTAGTCCATCCTTCATCTCATTACTCATCCCTTCCATGCACGTGAAATTTTTCCTTCATACAAAACTTCACACAATCTTTATTAGCAACATTAGTGCACTCAAGATAATAAGTCTTTAGGTTCAGTTCTAACACCAATAAAACTTCCATTAAAACACTAGCTCCTGTATCACTTCCCTCAAAAAGCTCAAGTCCCCAAAAGAACTCAAAAAGGAACCAACAAGAAGCAAATGCAAATAATGGTAGAAATCTATGAAAACAGACCAGTAGTTAAAGATGAATTCTTTCGAAGACCTTATGTTTCTCAAATCAAAAATTGTTGAACTAACAAAAGTTATATAACAACCTAGGGCAGAAGCAAAAAAATACACGCCTCAAAAGGACGTACTTACATTTTACACGAATTTGTACGGTGAAGAACAGAAATCTGTTTCGGGACAACAAATTTCCCAAGCATTACTTCTCTCTCATTAGAGATTACTCTTGGCACAAAAAGCAAATAAAAGAATAAGGAGCGGTTATTACAGAAGTAATAACTTCCAAGACTCATCTAAAACTTTTGGGTTATCTCCCAATAAGTACTTTTCTTTAACGCCTTTAAGTTAGGCATGATAGTTTGAGAAGATGCTCACATAAGAAATATGAATTGAAGTAAAAGAGAGCATAAAGAAGCAAATTCAAAACACATTTAAGTCTAACCCACTTCCTATGAAAAATAATCTTGTAAAGAAACAAGTCATGAAAGCACAAAGCAACAAGCATAGGAAAGCAAAACAAGTGCAACTTCAAGAGTTTCAACATAAAGAGGGGAAACTTAATATTGTTGAGATACATAAAACCATGTTACCCTCTCTCATAATAATTTTCAGTAGCATCATAAATAAAATTAATAATATAACTATCACATAAAACATTCTTATCATGAGCCACATGCATAAAATAATTATTACTCTCCCTATAAGCATAGTCATTCTTATTAATCGTAGTGGGAGCAAATTCAACAAAATAGCTATCATTATTATTCTCATCACCATAATCATCAAATATAGGAGGCATATTGTAATCATAATTAATTTTCTCCTCAATAGTTGGTGGACTGGAAATATCATATTCATCATTGTAATCATCATAAGCAATAGAATAGCTATCTTCCAAAGCTGGGGAACTAAAAAGATCATTTTCATAAAAACTAGCTTCCCCAAGCTTAGACTTTTCCATAGCGTTAGCAATAATGGTGTCCGAAGAATTCATACTAACAACATTGTTATTAGCATGCAAATAAAGTTCCATAGGTTTTTTAATTTTCTCTTCAAACACTTCATGTCCTAACTCAAGATAAATACTATAAAGATCTCTAATTTTGTTGTTGTTTTCCATTAAGTTTAACTAGTGAAAACAAGAAACAAAAAGACAAAATTGCAAAATCTAAAATAAATAACATCGAGCACTCACACTGGAGGATGGAGTACCTTTTACCTTACCTCCCCGGCAACGGCGCCAGAAAATAGCTTGATGTCTACGCACTTCTATTCTTGTAGACAGTTGTTGGGCCTCCAAGTGCAGAGGTTTGTAGAACATCAGCAAGTTTACCTTAAAAGGATCACCCAAGGTTTATCGAACTCAGGGAGGAAGTGGTCAAAGGTATCTCCTCTCAAGCAACCCTGCAATCAAGATACAAGAAGTCTCTTGTGTCCCCAACACACCCAATACACTTGTCAGGTGTATAGGTGCACTAGTTCGGTGAAGAGATAGTGAAATACAAGTGGTATGGATATAAGACAACCGTGCCAGAAAATAGCTTGCTGGCGTGTGGTTGATGTGGGAAAAGACTTAAGGGAAACTGAAATAAAGATGGAAGCAAGCAAACATGTAACAGATCTTGTAGCAAATGAAGTTTCAATGCTTAGAAACAAGTCCTAGGGATCATACTTTCACTAGTGAACACTCTCATATAAATATCTTCTGTTTATGATACTACTCTTTAACTACTCTCTGGTTGGACACTCTAATCCATGGTAGGGCTATAACAGCACACCTCAAAGTTCGCTTTCCGCATCTAGATAACCCCACACTGTCACCTTGAGCACTAGATGGTTCCAACAAACACCACAATTTCATAAAGACATCCAACTCCAAATATGATTCATAACAAGTATTTGTAATCTCTAACCTAAGTGCCACCATGGTGTGCACGCTGTCACTTTTCACACACATGGGGAGAGCAGAGATCTATTAAATCACTTGAGTAGCAAAGTAGATCTACTTGATTACAAATCTCATGATCACAATATGATCATACATAGAGAGAGATATGAACACATAGCTACCGGTAGAACCCTTAGCCTCGAGAGAGAACTACTCCCTCCTCATCATGGGAATCAGCAACGGTGATGGAGATGGTGGTGGAGATCCGGCTAATTATGGGTTGCTCACCTACACGTATATCTATAAGATTATAATTGTTACATTTACGACTCGTCCACCTGGCACATTCACTATCACCATGAACTGAATCTCCCCGCGCCTTCTTTCGCCGTCTATAGGAAACAACAAACAAGCAACGTCGTTCTTTACTTTTATGCATTATATTTCTGAAGTTTACATTCTAGTTCTATTTAAATCTACCACATATAATCAAAATCCCGTTCTTATTTCAACACTTGCAGTCAATTCACTCGAAGACCTGTGACAACTTTGGGTGTGACAGATACTTCATCAACAAACACTTACCTTTGGGTTTCCTGTGAGATCGATATCTGAACTTCGAAACTAGCTACAAACGATCTGTGCTCTTGCAGACATCAGTGACCGACCGGGAAGTGGGCACCGGGTGCGCACAAGTGAGGATAAAGTGCGCAAAAGATAGGGGTTGGTCTATGGGGTTATTCTAGAGATCCTAGTAAGCTGCCAGGTGTGACAGCCTGGGCACGAAGAGTCCAGGGTGTTACAAGTCATATTAGAGACAAACCTCGCGGTTACACGGGCGTGTGCGGATCAGTGACGTACATGTGGATCATGGCGCGTGTGGCCTAGAGTGAAGACGACATGGCATATGTGTTGGCACTGGACACACAGACGTGTGCCAATAGGGGACGTTCCTGGCTTGTGGTTGATCGACGAGGGCATCGATCTTCTAAGGGTGTATATATGTGAGACCCTGGTGCATGGCTTAATAGGATTTATAGGATACCCATATCAACAAGTTGCAACTTCTTTTCTGGAAGCTTATCAAAAAATAACTTCCAGGTTAAGCGTTCTTGACCTAGAGCAATTTGAGGATGGATGAATGACCGAGAAGTGGGTACCGGGTGCGCACGAGTGAGGAAAAAGTGCGCAGAAAAGACATGTGTTGGTCTGTGTTGGTCTAGGAGTGACATCCCGAGCACGGAGAGTCTAGGGTGTTATAATTTCCTAGGGCTAAGCATGGCCATGATTATATATTTGTCGTAGTGTATTGATTTTCCAAAATGGCACACCTCATTTCGTGCCATAAGACCGATGATGCTTCACATATTGCAAATCTGTTTTTCAGGGAAATCATTCACCTTCACGGTGTTCCAAGAACAATCGTCTTTGACCACGACGTCAAGTTCATGAGATACTTATGGAAGACGCTAATGGCCAAGCTCCTCTTCTCATCCGCATCGCATCCTCAAACCGATGGCCAAACCACGGTCTTCAATCGAAGCCTCGGAATACTCCTTTGTGTGTTGATCAAGAAGAATCTTAAGGATTGGGAGGAATGCATTCCACACGCTGAGTTTGCCTACAATCGACCCAAGCACTCCACAATAATGAAGAGCCCATTCATGATTGTCTATGGATTCGAGCCCCTCACCACGCTCGACATTCTACCACTTCCTCTCCATGAGCGCACTAACATGGATGTCGACAAGCGTGCACAAGCCATGAAGAAACTACACAAAGACACAAGAGCTACTATCGAGAAACAAGTGCTTCACCAAGCATCAAGGCTAAACAAGACCAAGAAATAGATGATCTTCGAAGAAGGTGACCTCGTGTTGATACACTTAAGCAAATACCGCTTCCCCAAGGATCACAACTCCAAGCTCAAGCCAAGGGGAGATGGTCCCTTCAAAGTCCTCAATAGGATCAACAACAATGCCTACGTCATCGACATACCAACTCTGAAGAATCTCGTGAGCAAGCAATTCAATGTCACAGACCTTTCACCATTTCATGGAGATGATACGGATGAAGAGTCAAGGACGACTCTTTCCCAAGGGGGAGATGATGCAGTCCGTCCTACAGACGTCCCTACATCCTCACCGCCAAGCTCCCTAAGTGGACCAATGACCCGTGTCCGAGCCAAACTACTACAAGATAAGGTCAACTTGCTCCGTTCCTCATATGACTTTGATACACCCATGAATGATTTGCTACTTCATGCCACTACACTCTACATACTCAGTTACGAAGCCCCGATGCATCGATGAACCATCGCAGAAGAAGAATGTGCAGCATCATCTACACGACCGGAGTTTCCGGCCGCAACCACCCGGAATTTCCGGCCTTGTACCGCACCGTGCTAGGCCGCAAGCCTCTAGGACCGATCTAGAGTCTCCGACCCAAACCCGGAGTCTCCAACCGAGCCCGGAGTCTCCGCCAACACGCACCTGGAGTCTCCAGCTCGTCTAAACCTGACCGAAGCTGCAAGACCTGGAACACATCTAGAGTCTCCGATGCCTACCCCGGGGTTTCCGCACCGACCGGAGTCTCCAGACGCACAAATCCAGAGTCTCCGCCCTAAGTCGTGTGCCTACGCGCCGTCAGCTGGGTCTTTGGCCCATGTACTATCCAACTCGCCCAGAACTTACCTTTTATCCCCAAACTACCCTTGTTTATGTGGCTGGCCTATATATAGCCTCACTACTCTATTGTAAACCCTAGACTTGGATAATTGAATTAGAAGAAACCCTAGTGAATTTATCTAGCTCTAGTCTCATGCTCCTTGACAAGGAGCACCAATTATCCCCCAACCTCTTGAGCTTTGCAAAGCACGGTCAAGTTGTACAAGGCCTTGGAGTCGGTGCCCCTTCTACAAGTTGTCAAGATATTGCCAAGCCTCCCGATCGTCGTGTAGGTTAGAGAGAGTGTGTGTTTTTGCCAACCACCAATCCTAGGGATTGTGTCAGACCGGTTGCCACCGACGTGAGCTATTGGCTTGTATGGTGTTTTCGTGCGTGTTCTTCGAGTTATTCGTGTGTGCGTTCGTGGATTTCATCCTCCCCCTCGCTACACTCGCCTTCATCTCGATTTCCACGGTAATTCATGAAAGATCGGGCAACCCTAAGGGGTCAACCCTAACAAACAGCCACCGCTGGATCCTTGTCGACGAACCAAGATATCCTTTGCATCGTCCTCGCTCGCCTTCGTCACGTAGCTAGGAGGGGAAGGTCCAGCAAGCATGCTCGTGCCTTGGTCACCACCGTCGCAGCGCCGCTGTCATTGTCGTCTCCTAGCCGGCCACCTCATCGCCGACCACACCTCAGTGATCCCCTGCCTCGCCCAACTCTCCGGTCGCCTTGCATCCCAGCCACCCGCGTGAACGCTTCCATCAGCCGCGCATGCATGCCGCACCGCACGAGTCTCTGTAGCAGCCGCGCAGCAGATACAGCCGGCGACTCTCTATTCCAGTCCTTTTTCTAGCGTCTCGGGACCTCGTACGGTGGAATCCCCAACATGGAAGTTGTTCTCGGTACATCCGGATACAGCTAGGAGAAAACCACGTTCAATTTCATGCCCTGAGCCGGTCACGATACTTCCCTGAAGATCGACGAATTTCGCTGACTGTACGTGTGCATGACCACAGTATGTTTACCGCTATGTTCCTGAATTTATGCCACCATATCTAGTCTTCCTCCTGCACAGAACTGCATGTTCTCTTGTTCTTGGTTTAATAAGCTTTCCAACGCAATTGCCCGATTTGGAGCTCTGAGCTGCTCGCAATCTTCCTCGAAAGATTGACGAGATTCTCTGAGAAACTGTCGCTCAATTTTAGTTTAGACAGTCCAATACTCTGGCTTGGATCGGTTTTATAAATCAACCGTGCGCCCAATCTAACACGAGCTTGACGTAGTCCATTGGTTTGACAACTGATCTAATTTTTGTTCTGGTGTCGTCCATGAACTGAATAAATTCAGTTAAGTTCAGTTAGCAGCTTAGGCTGGTTTGCATGCTACCCCTTGCCTTTGTATTAATAAATACGAAGCGGCCCCTAGCAGGTTGTCCATTTTAGCACTCAATACAAAGCAGTCCCTAGCACCTTGTCCATTTTAGCACTCAATACAAAGCAGCTCCTAGCACCTTGTCCATTTTAGCACTCAATACAAAGCAGCTTTCAAAATAAAATATGTTTGAATTTGTTTAACGACCTCAAATATAAAATTTGTTTTCAATTTGGATTATCCAAAATACTTAAATCATTAAACATTTGCCTATTCTATTAAAAGACGAAAATAATCTCTTAATATGTAAATCAGAATTCAATAAATAATATATCTAAATCAACCAGCACGACGAGCATTTTCCAACCATGCATTCCGTACTTACAATTGCATCATGCATTATGGATAACTTGTAAAACCAGAACTGTTTATACAAGAAAAACATGATGAATAAAATTGGAAAATGATTATTTCCTATTGGCAATGCCTCACTAATGTTGTATCATCAATGTGCTATGCAAATGATATCTTTTCTATATGGTTTGCATCATTAACTTGTCATGTCATGCATCATATCATGATCATGCCGGCTCTTCCGTGTTAGTTGTAATTGTTGCAACGCTTATTCCTTTTAGTGCTTTGCTTCTTTTCGGATAGGACGATAAGATGTTGTGAGCGTCGACAAGTTCTTCAGATATATCTTTAGTAATATTTCCCAGGCGAGCATTCCCCCTCTCCTACCTATTTTCGCTTTATGACTACTTCTCTCTATTGATATCCGTGTTGCGATGTTTTAGTTTTCATACCATTTATACTCCTTGCAGCCTATATTATCCTGGTCACTTCCTATTGCCCGTTGCTTGGTAGATATATAGCCTTGCGAGTCGTAGCTGCGTGCTCAGGATGGTTCGAGCTGTCGAGTTCCACAGTTGTTGGGGGTTTGGCACATGATTAATGGTGGAGATAATCATGATTTTGATTACAACTTGATAATTAAAATGTTGGGAATAGATATAATTAATAAATAGATACCGGTGTGCAATATTTGAGATTTGGCTTTTATCCTGCTCATTTGTGTCCACCTAGGACACGAGTACGTGATGCATGTTCCTTGAATATCGTACTATCCACATGTGGGCCCATAGAACTCCTTGATATGAGCTTGATCCACATCTTATTTGTCGAGGACACAAATTGTTTGGGGCTTTACTACTATCATGAACTTATATCATGCTTTACTCCTTTATTTACTACTGTTGCTCGATGAGCGGTTCACTACTGTACTGTTTTGGAAAGCGGCATGTTTCCATGGTATCGACAAGTCCAATCATACTTTATGAATCCCAGTTGTTTACAGCCATTGACACAAACCCTAGGTTCATCTCGGAGCCTGACCGACTTTGTTGTGGGTAGCTTAGCGGGGTGACCCTCTGGAATAATTTTTGAATCCTGTGAATGTTTTGTTGTGGTTCCTCTTTGCTTTCATTTGGTTTTTCGTGAGGTTGATCGTGTGTGTTGCTATTTATGCACCCCTATAGGGTAAATCTTTTTGAAAGTCATGTCTGCGGTTATGAACTATTTGGAGCATAATGTCTCGACCATAAATGATTAAAACTAAAGTAGTGCTATAAATTTGACTTTGACATGACTTATACTCAGCTCCACTACAACAGAATGGTTAATTAACAGTGCCAACAACTCATTGTATTGGAATATCCTATGTTGTCTATATCTGACTAGTAAGTATTGCCCCTATATTGGAATGATTAATAGAATTCCCAACTATCTGAGTTCCTTGGAAGGACTTCATCATTTGGTCTCGAGGGGGAAACTCCAGGATGGGTTATGTTTGGTTTTAGTATTTGGTTGGTTCCGAGTAGGTCTCTCTTATTCCTCTCTGATAGCCGACAGTTGTATCGAGTCTCTATATGTTATTTAGTGTATGTTTCGCTGCCGCTAAACCCATCATTCCTATGTAGGTGAGAGCCGCCGAATTCTACGAATCGCCGTATACTCTCCTCGGTACTGACCGCTCCTTTTTTTATTTTATCCTTTGTCGGCACCCCTTTGCTTTGACCGGCAACGACGTTAGCAATGTTACGTTTCAGACTTGGCCTGGACAGGGTTATGGACACCATTGGTTATACTTCATAAGTTTTAGTCTCATTTGCATCTTGTCCGTACTAGGGTGTTGTATAGTTTTCAATGTGTTTTGGATCTTTGTAATATACATCTGCATTTTTTACTCAAGTATATATATATATATATATATATATATATATATATATATATATATATATATATATATATTCTTGTCAGATCCACTCGTGGGTGTTACATGGGCAACCAGAGCACCCGAGCCAATGACATAACACAAGACAATGCCCTAATTTTTAGACGTAACCCTAGAGTACTACTAATATCTTCACTCGCACCTCCCCTCTATCGTCTTCGTCCAGCAGTGCTACGGAAAATGCTCGGAATCGGACAATCCCAAGTGACTCTCAAAGAGAAATGAGTAGGAGAGAGAAGGGCATCTCTAGCGGGCTGACCCAAATGGTCATCCTCCATCCAAACCAGTTCGACCGGACGTGAGCGGTGGACGTGTCCCTCCATCGGCGTGACGCATCCGGATCGACGTGTTCGGCTCGACCCATCGGCGCACCAAATTTGGAAGACGGTTGCATCGGGGCGGATAGCACGTAGACTGCACGAGTGTCCTCCAGTCGGCAGCTAGGGCCCATATGTAAGTGAAAAAATAATAGTAATCCCAGCTTTTCACTAGATTTGACACCGCTCATTACAAAAAAGCATAGGCAAACAAAATAAATAGACCTATACTATTGGTCGTCCCTACAACCACTTGTTGCTATTGTCGGAGGGTTCACCCTATAGGTCGCCGCCCGTGCCGCCCAGATGGCATGCTTTGTGGCGGCGCTCAGCGAGGCTACCACGATTTGCCGCCTTGGTCGTTGCCCTCTAGCGCTCCGGCTCCCGGAGGGCTAGCGCCTTGTCCAGCTCGACCACCTAGTAGTCCCTCACCGCTGTCCTGGCGAGCTCCTCTGCCACCGTCGTCCTGGCAAGATCCACCGTAGCGCGCGCTGCCGATGTCGCTAGCTTCTCTTCTACCACACATCGCTTTTGTGCCTTGCGCCAGACGCGGTCTCTCGCTGCAGCCCTACGTTGCGACCTCTCCTAGTTGGTCAGCCTAGCCGGAGGACAGCTGGAGCCGGCATCCTACTCACCGCTCCTCTCTAGCGCGGTGGACACGGCCTCTATCTCGGCTAAGCTGTCATCCTTCTCCTCCTCCTCATCGTCATCCGTCTTGTCACGTCGATGATCACCCAAGCGGCTGCCACCTCGGCGGTATCCGACACGTGGTCCTCCTCCGCCGCTGCCTCCACAACGATCTCTCGCTCCACCGTTTCCACCGCCTTGCGGTTCATGGCAGTGTGGCGGAGCTCACGCACAGCGTCCTTCATGGAATCCCTAGCAACCGACTCCAGCATCGTCATGGCCGCCTCATGGCGGATCTCGTGCAAGGCTGCTAAGGCGGCCTCCTTGGCTACCACCGCGACCACCTCCTTGGCCGCGACATGGTGAATCTCGCGCACCGGAAACTGGGCGTCCTACCGTGTTGCCGCCTTGAACACCTCCCCCATCGCCTTCATGGCCACCTCGCCTTCGCGCTCGAAAGCGCCCACCTCCTCCTCGATGAAATGTTGGGCCAGCTCGGTGGCTTGCAACTCCACATCCTCCTCGGAGGGCTACGGGAAGTGGTTGCAGTACATCTCTCTAATCTTCATCCAGTTGGCGATCTTGCGGCGAGACATGGCTAATATTTATAGCTGTGTTTTTGGTGACGCTCGGTGGTGCTAGGGACGGTGTTCATCGTCGCGCAGCGGCCGTCTTTTATAGAGCGTGGTCATGCCGGGAAACGACTGGCCGGGCGAGGGATGTTTTCGGTCGTGGGCGGGAAAGCGCTCGTGGAAAACAGGAACCATCAAGGGCGGGAAACACCGGCTGTGCGGAAAGCGTTGACAGCGGGCAGAGACGGTTAAAATGCGTCAGGGCATTGACAGCGGGCGGAGACGGTCAAAATGCGTCGGGACGTGCCGCTCGGCCTTATTGGACCGTGATCCATTTTCTCCCGCGTGTCGTTCCATCCGGACAGAAACGGGTCAGTTAGGTCGCGGTTTTGCGTCAGCCGGCTGGACGAAACGAGCCTCTCAACGGAGGAACAATACAAACGGAGATCAGGCTCTAATAGTACGTGTTGCACGTGGAGAAGTTCCTGGAGCCGGTCCAACCGCCGCATCAGAACTGAGTCACACGCACGATGCGACGCTGCACCCATCCTTGTCATGTCAGCGGCTGCATTAAACGCACGCTCTTGAACAAGACCATCTTGTATTTTTAGTGCCGATCATCTGCTAGGCGTGCCTATCGGTCGAATCGCACGACAGGGATTGCCTCGAGGGAAAATCACTTCAACCAATTTTCGGTACGATGGCACCACCGTTTTTCTAAGGAAATTCGGACGATGGTTGGTGCTCATACACATGGGTTTTGCTGCTGTGGTTTCAGAGTTCAGATTAGACTCGATTTGATGTAGTTTGTAGGCTCATTAGGAGATGCGTTCATCAGATTAGGCTCTCTTTCTGAAAAGAACGAGTAAATTATATCCAAAGTCAGAAAATATAAAGTTTGACCGAATCTAAAGGAAATCTATAAACAATTATAATACTATATGGATACTCCCTTCGTTTCGAACTTGGCGCTATTTGACACCTAGGGTGTAGAATAGTTATTCTTATCCACCTCCTATCTTTCAAACCGTACATGATTTTTTCGTCACGTAAATTTTCTCTTATCCCGGAAGTCAAGAAGAACATAAAAAAATTTTAGACATGTCGTAAAAAAATTATTTACATGCCATAAAAAAGGTGTAAAATGTGAATTTTCTATGTTTTTAACACTATAATGACTCATAACTCATATTTTTATGTCGATTTTTTTACGTTTCTAATGAATATGAACATAATTATTAGTATACAAAACATAAATATATGTATGTGAGAACATAAAAATATGTGGGATGCAAAATAACTATTCTGCACCCTGGATGCTGAATAGGGTATATATATATATATATATATATATATATATATATATATATATATATATATATATATATATATATATATATACACATGGTGCTCGGGCATTATACCTGTATTCCGTACATACTCAGGGTATACGTACCTAAATTTTACATACCTAACATTTACATACCTAAGATATATCTATCCAAGTTATATATATACCTAAGATATCACATACCTAAGATGTAAATACCTTTTTTTGGAAATGGGTATACCCGGCCTCTGCATCGAGCGATGCATGCAGCCCTTTATTACCTTATTAAAATTTATGAAGTCTTAGAATTCATTGATCACTAAGAGTGGCCACATGTATCAGCCATTTAAAGATAGACAGAATAAGTGCTAAGTACTGATACATCAAATGGTATGTCCAGAAATAGGTCGCCACGTGCATAGGTCAAACAAATCATGTGCCACCGTTTTCAAACGGGTGCATCCAAACTCCGAGTCTGATCACTGCTCCACAGACTGGAATAACGACCACGTATGGATCCAATGTGAAGTACGAGGGATAACTTGCAAGAAAGAAGATTTCGTTGTTCTATTAAAAACAAAGTCATTCCTCACACTCTAGATAGACCAAATCAATGCACATGCACCCACTCGGATTTGTGCCTTTTCAGGACTGCTAACCCCGTGAAGCCAGTTCCTAAACAAGCTTGCTATATTGGACGGTGGTGCAATGTTGACCGCAATATGGACAATTCGCCATATAATTTTTGCCAAAGGACATTGGAAAAATTGGTGTTCAATTGATTCATCATTACTAGAGAAGCAACATTTGAAATTCCCTTTGCAATTACGTTTTATTAGATTGTATTTTGTGAGAATGACTTTGCAAAATAAGAACCACATAAAAATTCTTATTTTCAATGGTACTTTAAGTTTCCATATTTTTTTTTAGAAAAAGCGTGTGTCCATTCATCAGATCCAGATACATTGATTTAACTGTGAACCCCTTATTCTTAGTCAGATTCCATAAAAAGACATTCATTTGATTTGTTAAGTGAACATCCATTAATCTCTCTACTAAATGCAACCATCTAATCCATTTGTTACCATCAAGAACTCGTCGAAACTGGATACTTAGAGGGTTATTAGCTAAAACTTCGGCCACAATGACCTCTTTATGCTGGACAATATAAAATAAAAACGGGTATTGAGTGGCTAAAGGCTCTGTGCCTAACCAAGTGTCTTTCCAGAATCTAGTTAATTCCCTATTACCAATCTAAAAGTGACCTTTACTGAAGAAGTCTTTCTTAACCTTCATAAGACCTTTCCAGAAAGGGGAGTCAGAGTATTTTGTTTTAACCTGTGAGAGGCTCATAGAGTGTAAATACTTATTACGAATTAACTCATGCCATACCCCCTCCCCATGAAGAATCTTATAAAGCCACTTGCTTAAGAGGCATCTATTTTTTATTTCTAGAACCTCAATTCCCAGTCCTCCTTGGTACTTGGGTCTACAAATCATTTCCCATTTTGTGAGTTCGTATTTACGTTTGTGATCATCGCTTTGCCAGAAAAAGCGAGATCTATAGAAATCTAATCTCTTACGAACCCCCTTTGGTATCTCAAAAAAGGAAAGCATGAACATAGAGAGACTAGTAAGGACCGAGTTAATAAGAATTAACATGTCCCCATAGGACAACAATTTACCTAACCAGTTTGCTAGCTTTCAAGCCTATCCTCAACTGACTTCCACTCTCTATTTCTTAATTTTATGTAGTGTATAGGGATCCCAAGATATCTAAAAGGGAATGATCCAATTTCACACCCGAAAATATTACGATAGTGATCTTCCTATTTCTTAGCTTTTCCGAAACAGAATAATTCACTCTTATGATAATTAAATTTAAGTCCTAACAACTCCTCGAAAAAACTCAGAATCAATTTCATGTTCATTGATTTCTCGTGATCGTGTTCCATAAAAATGATCGTACCGTCCGCATATTGTAGGATAGACACCCCCTCATCAACTAGATGTGGAATAAGGCCCCCTACATGACTATCTGACTTTGCACTTGCAATTAAGATTGACAACGCATCAACTACAATGTTAAATAAAACTGATGACAATGGATCCCCTTGTCGAAGCCCCTTCTTGATTTAGAAATAATGGCCTATATCATCATTAACTTTTATTCCAACACTTCCTTTAGGAAGTGTTCTATCCATTTGCACCATTTAGGATCAAAACCCTTCATCGCAGTACTTGTTGCATAAAAGACCAATTGATCTTATCATAGGCCTTTTCAAAATCTAATTTAAGAATTACCCCGTCTAATTTTTTACTATGTAATTCGTGAATGGTTTCATGTAGGACCAACACACCTTCTAAGATGTGTCTTCCGGGCATAAACGCAGTCTAGGTTGGTTTAATCACCTTATGAGCAATAGTCATGAGTCTATTTGTGCCAACCTTTGTGAACACTTTTAAACTCACATTCAATAGGCAAATTGGACGGTACTACTGAATTTGTGTTGCACTTTCCTTTTTAGTTAGTAATATTATAGTGCTATATTTTAGATGGAATAAGGGCAACTTTCCAGATTGGAAACTTTGGAATAGAGCCATTAAGTCATGTTTGATCACCTTCCAAAAGATTTGATAAAATTCTGCAGGGAATCTATCGGGTCCCGGCGCTTTGCTTTTCTCCATTTGCATTATTGCCTCATAAACCTCATTCTCTTTGAAATCGGCTATGATAATAGAATTTTCTTGTGAAGAAATCTGAGTAATATCTTGATTTTTGGTTTCCACTAGAGACAGAAAATTTGGATCTGGAGGACCGAACAGGTTCTTATAAAAATTAGTGATATAATCCTTAATATTCTCATGTCCCGTAATTGTTCTTTCTTCTTGTTCCAGTTGATAGATTAGCTTTCTCCTATGTTTTCCATTAGCTGCAAGATGAAAGTATTTTCTATTATTCCCTCCTTGTTGTACATGTTTTACTTTCGCCCTCTGAGCCTATTTGGTCTCTTCTACACGTCTCAAATGAGCTAATTCCTCATTAGCCTCACGCATAGCTTTTCTTTCAGGGTCTGTGAGAGGCACTAATTCAGCTTTTAAATCAAGCTCTTCGATAATCTTTAATAGCCTATGTTTGTCCATTTTGTACTTCCCGCTAAGATTCTTTGCCCATCCTCTAAGGAACTGTCTAAGGTGTCTAATTTTAAGCTGCCATGTCTCCAAAGGGGTTCTACCTTGCGCATCAATACCCCACTCGGAAGTGACCATATCAATGAAACCATCTTGTTTCAACCAAGATGACTCAAAGGAGAAGTGTGATTTATTCCCAAGGTGCGCCTGAATACCAGAATCAAGTAAAAGCAGAGCATGATCTGAACCTGCTCTGGGCAAGGCCCGAACACTAACTAGAGGAAATTATTGTTCCCATGAGATGCTGGCTAATACTCTATCTAATTTCTCATACGTTGGCGTTTCTCTACGATTCACCCACGTGAACTGACGCCCGGATAAAGCTATTTCCTTCAAATTAAAAGTCTCAATAATGGTGTTAAACATGAATGACCATCTTGCATTAAATGTTTGGTTATTTTTTCCTCTTGCCTCCTTATCAGATTAAAATCCCCTCGACCAGAATAGGACAGGTGACATCTTCGCAAATTCGAACAAGCTCTGCCAGAAACTCTTGTTTCGGAGCATCTTGAGAAACCCCATAAACAGCCACAAGACACCATTCAAAATGATCAGACTTATTAGAAAGACCTAGTTTGACACACCTATTACCAGCTACTACACTCGTAACACTAATCGTCTGAGTGTTAACTCCAAATAACATCCCCCAGATCGCCCAATCGGTGGTAAGCAGTACCACAACACATCACATCCTCTTGAGAGATGAGACAAGAACTGGGTCGTAAAATTATCTCTACCTGTTTCAGATATAGCAAAGAAATCAAGTCTATGTTCCCGGAAGGCCTCTCTAACAAATGAATGTTTCAAAGTGTCAGCAAACCCATCACTATTCCAAAAGCATCCTTTCGTTTTAGCAACACTTTTTATTTTTCCGTCTTGAACTCTTTCTAATGGAAATGCTCTCCACCTCTTTTTTTCTATGAGGTCGCTTGGCCCCCTTATTTGTTATTGGAATACCCTCATGTTCTTTGCACCCTTGCTATTCCTCCATTAATAAATCTTTACTAAAGTTTGTGACTTCCTCCATTACTAAACTACTCAAACAATCCCTGTCATTAGTAAATTTTTCCTCGTTCGTTTTAAGCATCACAAGTGTTCTTTGCAAATCTAGTTGTTTTATATTGTCGATCGACGATCCCACCTAACTAGGAGACATACCCAAAGAAACCCCTAACTTTGATGCTCTATCAGCCACTAGTTCATTAGGTAAAGCAGAAATAGAAAATTGCTCTAAACATTTATTAGTACCTGACATTGCTGGTTCATCTTTAGCTTGAGCCCGACGTTGTGCCCGCTCCAGCTGTGAATCGTCTGCATCAGGTTGCGCCTGTATGAGTTCACTCGAACGAGCACCAGCACCCGCAGTGTATGGAATGCCACCAAATTCCAGGATATCAGCCTGCGAGTATCGTCCGCCCAGAAAAACATCGGTTCCAGAACTTTCTTTCTTAGACATGCTCGAAAAAGGGGGTGTTCTCTGTGAACATAATGGCCCCAACAACGTTCGCCCCACCACAGGTGAATTTCCTGATGGACTAGCACTACCCGAGCGACTTGAAGGTGATTGTATCCCGAATTTTGTCACAGCCAAGTCCTTGAAGACTGTCGCGTCTGCCGTGGCAGAAGAAGGGACCGTTTTCGGCTCCCCGGTAGACACCACCATAGCACTAGCCTTAGACATGTCTGCTTCGGCATTGCCAACTACCCATCTCAAGTCCACGCCATCCATACCACCATTAATCGGAACCGTCTCAGTGTGAGATTTAGTAACCCTGTCTTCTATGACCAGCATGGAATCAAAACGATCGGAACATTCATCTGTACCGACATAAGCTGTGTCTATCAAGTCTGTCGTGGCAGAGAAATATGCCGACAGATCATGCCCGGCAGACAACGCAGTAGGATAAACTATCGCGGCAATAGCTGCCCCTGATGAGAGGTCACATGTGGCGTAGATGCCGCCAGCTTTTCCTGCACTTCGTCCTCCTCAACCATCTGAAACCAAGACTTCCGAGGTTCAGACTTAGCCACCCCTAAAGAAAAGACAAAAGATTTGAACGAACCGAATGCCAGCATCATGTCATCCACGGGCTCACTATAATTCTTAGTTCTGCTCAGATTAGAGTCTTGAGAGGGTTTGGATGGCTGTTTTTCAGAGGAATCAACAGAGTGCATCTTGCCAGCCCCATTCCCCTTCTGATCCTTATCCATCTCATCATCATCCTTCGAATAGGCATCTGCCATCGTTACCTCAAACATTTCCTCATCCCTTCTACCTTCCACTTCAATCTCTATCGCAAAACCTTTTCCTTCATAGCATGATCTGCCTTGAGAGGAATCGCATCAGGATCCACGACCGAAATCAACTGTCTGACTAAAGCACGATCCCATGTGAACTGCATGTCCACCTCCTTAGTTTTGCCAAATAATGACCCTAGAGAAAAAAGGCCCAGATAATCTTTCCTTAGGTTCTCAGGGACGCCTCTTATACGAACCCAAACATCAGTGAACTCCCATGCTTCAATGTCCTTCATAGCCCAATCCTCAAAATACAGAATATTATCAGTTCCTTCTACCAGAATCCTGCCTATCTTCCTTAGTCTAACTAGATCAAGTTTAGAAGGGTAAACAACCTTAAAGATTTTGTCCTTGACATCTTGAATGTCCCACTGATCGTTGCCTGGTACAAGCCAATCAAGCTCTTGGGAGATATGTGCCGGTGACATCAGCCCACCCTCAACACAAATAGTGCCCACCTTTCCACTTTCTCTAATCTCTCTCAAACCTGGGGTTTTAGGGATATCAAAGAACAACAGCCTATCACTTGCAAGTCCATACAAAGTAGCCACAGGTTTGTTCAATTTAAGCAGATAACAATCCTCGGAAGCGTGCTTTGCTGATTCACAATACAGACAAAGCAGGACTACACAACCTAATGCAACGTGACCCTCAGTGTCACACCGAAAGCAAGTGATATTTTTAGTATTCTTTGTTACCCCAAGCTTCAAAGCATCATACACAACAGACGCGTCTAGCGAATCAAATGTCATAGCTGCATTATTAATACTTGTAGGAGGACCCATCTGAGCAATGGGTTGTTCCAATGGTACAGTGCGATCAACATGCAGAGGCTTCTCTGCCGTAGCATGATCACGTCCTTGCTCGCCCCTAGGAGCAAAGTTTCCTCTGCCACGAGAGAGAAAACAACCCCTCCCGCGGCCACCATAACTCCCCCAACCTCGTCCACCAAAACCACATGCTGGTCTTGGTCGGCGAAAATCACCATTACCTCTCTGATTAACAGAACCAGCACGATACCTCCAATCTTCCTCATAATATCCCTCATCAAAATCACCAAACTCTCCTGAAAAACCCGAATTACCAAAATTACTGCCACCGTTGTTGTTCCAGCTATCTTGATCCTCATTCCAACCATCTCTGTTCCAATTCTCGTTGCTGAAGGGAATATGTCCTGAGAGGCAATAATAAAGTTGTTATTATACATATTCCAAGTATATGATGGATGTTTATTTTGCATGCTATAATTGTATTAATTTGGAAACGTTAATACATGTGTGTTTAATAAACAAAAGGAAAGTTCCTAGTTATGCCTCTCTTATAAACTAGCTCGTTGATAAACAAGATGATCAAGGTTTCCTGATCATGGACATTGGATGTTGTTAATAACGAGGTCACAACATTAGTGGAATGATGTGATGAACATTCATCCGAAGTATAGCATTACGAGCAAAGTCATTGTGTTTATATTGCTATAACATCTAACAAAGTAATCTTAGTCCATAGACCATGAGATCATGTTAATCACTAACACTGGAAGAGTATCTCGGTAACATCAAACGTCACACCATAAAAGGGTGATTATAAAGGTGGGTGCAGTGCTACGAAAGTGTTATGTAGAGGCTCATGGATCAAGAGTGGGATTTTCCCATCCCGATGACGGATAGATATACTCTGGTCCCTCCCGGTGATATCACATTGGTTAGCTTGCAAGCAAGTGATGAGATCACTAGAATGTTATATCACGGGAACGAGAAAAGAGTACATGTCGGTAACGAGATCAAACTAGGTATAGAGATAGCGATGATCGAATCTCGGACATGTAATATATCGCGAGTCAAAGGGATTTAGTTACTAGCGTTAAAGGTCTCACGATCACAGAAGTCATCGTAGAATGTGTAGGAGTCAGTATGGATCTCCAGGTCCCGCTTCTGATTATTGATCTGAGAAGGGTCTCGATCATGTCTGCATTATTCACGAACCGTAGGGTGACACACTTAAGGGACACCAACACCATTTGGAGCAAATGTGCTTTAGACGAATGAATTGCAAAGCGTTGGAATTATTTCAATAGATACCGAAACTATTTCGGATGAAATTGTAGATATTGGTTCTGCATGTAATATTGAAATGTTTTAGGGGGTTTCATGTGAATATTTGTTAATTAAAGTAATTAACAAAATTATGAATAAATTTAATAAAAGACTTTTATTAAATGAGAGAGCATTAAATTTGGAGAAATTTAATGCATTTAAAGTGGAGACTTTAAAAGAGAATGTGAAGGGGCATTTTAATGTGGAGGGAGTTACCACCACATGAATGGGGGAGGTGAGGGGTCACCCCCCATGGGGCGCCGGCCATGGGGGGTACCCCTTCCTCCTATAAAATCCCACCCCTCTCACCCTTCTTCCTCACACTTCCTCGTGAAGGATCTCTCTCCCCCTCTAGAATTATTTCCCCATGGTCTCGGATTAGCGAGATACATGTTCCCGGTGGCATTTCATCTGGAAGGAGTTGCTGCTTCCACTGCATCACTAGAGTGAGGTGGCGGAGGTTGTTCGGTGGCCTGAACATGTGTGCAAGTGCGGATGCGCTGCTGGTTTGCGGCGCTAGGAATTCCACACGATCTTGAGATCAGCAAGCATACGACTACATCATCCACGAGTTCCTACTCGTTAACAAAAATTTGTTGTCTTCGAGGGTAAGTTCTCTATGGATGTATATCCACCCGTTCCTTGTATCTAGTTGATAGATATTGGCGTATAGTTCTCATCGTAGGAATTTTTTGTTTTCTATGATGTGAACCCTTCAGTGGTATTAGAGCCTGATCTATGCGTAGGTGCTTTGCACGGGTAGAACACATAAGAGTATGTGAGCGGTGATGATCATGTTATTGCTTCTTATATGTACTTTGGATATTGGTGGCATAGTGGGATGAAGCGGCCCGGACCAACCTTACATGTCATCACACATGAGACCGGTTCCACGACTTAGATGCAACTAGTTTTGCATAAGTGGCTGGCGGTGTCTGTCTCTCCTACTATAGTCAATATCTGATTTACTACGAGTTGCTAATAACTTAGTTATCATCGTTATGGTTCCATGTTCGTAGGTAAGACCGGTTCTGTCTCCGAAAGCCCTAAGCCACGTAAAACTTGCAATGGATAAATTAGAGGCGTCTAGTTTAGATTGTTGCTGGGCTAGTGTTATGATATGGTAATGTTCTAAGTTGATGTATGGTAGATACCTTTACAACACACTTAACGTGTAAGTTCCATAGACCTTGGCCTTACACACAAAGGAATGATAGAGATCATACCATGATGCATATGATGGTGATCAAATGCAAGAACCATATCATTTCACTTTACACATATGATGTTTGCATCTTATATTGCTTATTCGGCATTTTAGTAGCATTAAGATGATCCCTCATTTTATATATCAAGATAAAAAATGTGTTCTTCCTTAAGTATGCACTGTTCTATGGATCGTGTTTTGAGACATCTCGTGATGATCGGGTGTAATTGACTCTCGCTTTCATACAACGGGTGTAAGACTGTTTTACACACGCGAGTACTAAGGTTCTTACTTGGCGAGCCTAGCATGTACATACATGGCCTCGGAACACGGACCAAAAGGTTAATCATGAGTCATATAGTTGATATGATGTCTATATAGATGCTCGCCTTTGAATCTACACTGACTCACGTGATGATCGGACTTGGTGTAGTGGATTTGGTTCATGTAATCACCAAAAAGACACGAGGGATGTTGTTTTTGAGTGGGAGTTTAGTTGAACTCAATCTATCATAAACTTAGTCTCAATAAACTTTACAAATTCTGTTGTAGATGGCACCACCTGCTTTTAATTTTAATCTATTCATGGAGAAAGAGAAACTTGCTTCGAACGGTAGCAACTTCACCAATTGGGCTATGAATTTGAGGATTCTCCTCTCTGCTGCATAAAACCAATATGTGCTAGAAGCGCCGCTAGGCCCCCCACCAGCTCCTGATGCCCCTGACGAGGAAAATAATGTCTATGTGACTCGTCAGGAGGACCACAACTTAGTTCATTGTGGCATACTGTATGGGCTAGAACCAGAACTTCAAAAGCATTTCGAAAATGGCAATGCCTTTGATACCATGGGTGAATTGAAGATGATTTTTGATACCCATGATGCTGTAGAGAGTTATAATGCTTCAGAAAAGTTCTTTAGCTACATGATGGAAGAGAACAACTCCGTAAGTAAGCACGTACTCAAAATGTCTAGGTACGCCGATAAGCTTGTGTCCTTGGGAATAATGATTCCCATTGACTTAGGCATACATCATGTTCTCGAATCTCTATCACCTAGCTACAAGAGCTTCGTGATGAACTATAACATGCAGGGCATGAAGAAGACTCTCCCCCAGCTTCTGTCAATGCTTAAAACTACAGAAGTGGAGATTAGGAAAGAGCATCAAGTGTTGATGGTCAATAGAACCACCAGTTTCAAGAAAGACAAGAAGGGTATACAAAAGGGAAAGAAGGGCGGCAAATCTGTTGTTGCGCCTGAAAAGAAATCCCGGGCTGGCCCTAAGTCTGATACCGAGTGCTACTATTGTGAGGGGACTTGCCATTGGAAGCGCAACTGCCCCAAGTTTTTGGCGGATAAGAAAGCCGGCAAGGCAAACAAAGGTATATGTGATATACATGTTATTTATGTGTACTTGACTAGTACTCACAGTAGCACCTGGGTATTTGATACCAGATCAGTTGCTAATATATGTAACTAGATACAGGGGCTGCGGAACAAGCGACAACTACTAAGGGATGAGGTCATGATGCGTGTCGGCAATGGATCAAGAGTTGATGTGATCGCCGTCGGAATGCTGCCTCTCCATATGCCATCGGGATTAGTGATAAACTTAAATAATTTTTATTTGGTGTCTACGCTGAGCATGAACATTGTATCCGGATCTTGTTTATTGCAAATTGGTTATTCGTTTAAATCAGAAAACAATGGTTGTTCGATTTATATGGATAATATATTTTATGGTCATGCACCCATGATGAATGGTTTATTTCTGTTGAATCTCGATAGTACTCATACGCATATCCATAATGTTGATGCTAAAAGAATTAAACTTAATGATGATATATCTGCATATATGTGGCACTGCCGTCTAGGTCATATTGGCGTTAAACGCATGAAGAAACTCCATTGCGATGGACTCTTAGAATCACTTGATTTTGAATCATTTGATACATGTGAGCCATGCCTTATGGGCAAGATGACTAGAATGCCGTTTTCCGGTTTAATGGAACGGGCGACAGATTTATTGGAAATCATACATACTAATATATGTGGTCCAATGAGTGTGTCGGCGCGAGGTGGATATCGTTACTATGTTACTTTCACGGATGATTTGAGTATATACGGGTATACCTATTTGATGAAACATAAATCTGAAACCTTTGAAAAGTTCAAGGAATTTCAGAATGAAGTTGAAAATCATCGTCATAGAAAGATCAAATTTTTGCGGTCCGACCGTGGAGGTGAGTATCTAAGTTACGAGTTTAGCACACACATGAAAGAGTGTGGAATAGTTTCACAACTCACGCCTGCCGGAACACCATAACGTAATGGTGTGTCGGAACGTCGTAATCGTACTCTATTGGATATGGTTCGATCTATGATGTCTCTGACTGACTTGCCACTGTCATTTTGGGGTTATGCACTAGAAACCGCTGTATTCACATTAAATCGGGCACCGTATAAATCCGTTGAAACGACACCGTATGAATTATGGTTTGGAAACAAACCTAAGCTATCATTTCTTAAAGTTTGGGGATGTGATGTTTATGTGAAGAAACTTCAGCCGGATAAACTCGAACCCAAAGCGGAAAAATGCGTCTTCATAGGATACCCTAAAGAAACAATTAGGTATTCCTTCTATCACAAATTCGAGGGCAAGGTTTTTGTTGCCAAGAATAGATCCTTTCTAGAGAAAGAGTTTCTCGCGAAAGGTGTGAGTAGTCGAAAGGTAGAACTCGAAGAGGTTATTGAACCTTCTCTTCATGGAATGGCGAGTGGCGCAGCGCCGGAAGTTGTTCCAGAGTTGACTTCACCAAATGAAGAAGAAACTAATGATAATGATCATGAAAATCCGAAAGAGGACACTACCGAACCTCACAGGTCAAGCAGGACACGTGCAGCTCCTGAACTGCACGGGGATCCTGTTGTGAATTTCATGGTTGATGAAATGGATGACCCTGCGACGTATGAAGAAAGCGATGATGAGCCCAGATTCCAACAAATGGCTAGAAGCCATGAAATTCGAGATGGAATCCATGTACGAAAACCAGGTTGGACCTTGGTGGACTTACCTCATGACCGAAAGGCCGTTGAGAATAAATAGATTTTCAAAAGAAAAATGATGCTGATGGTAATGTAATCATCTATAAAGCTCGAATTGTCGCAAAAGGGTTTCGACAAATTCAAGGAGTTGACTACGATGAGACATTCTCTCCCGTAGCGATGCTAAAATCAATTAGGATTATGTTAGCAATTGTTGCATATTTCGATTTTAAAATATGGCAGATGGATGTCAAAACTGTACTCCTCAATGGTAACATTGAAGAAGAGTTGTATATGATACATTTAAAGGATTTTGTCGATCCTAAGGATGCTAACAAGGTGTGCAAGCTTCAGCGATCCATCTATGGACTGAAGCAAGCATCACGGAGTTGGAATCTCCGCTTTGATGAGGTGATCAAAGAGTTTGGATTTGTCCAGACTTATGAGGAGGCTTGTATTTACAAGAAAGTGAGTGGGAGCAATGTGGCATTTCTCATATTATATGTGGATGACATATTATTGATTGGAAATGATATAGAACTTTTAAACAATGTTAAAAGTTATCTAAACAGCAAATTTTCTATGAAATACCTTAGTAAATCGTCATATATATTAGGCATAAATATCTATAGAGATAGATCAAGACGCCTAATAGCGCTACCGCAGAGTACATACCTTGATAATATTTTAAAGAAGTTTAAAATGGACGAAAGTAAGAAGGGGTTCTTACCTATGTTGCAAGGCAAGCCATTGAGTAAGACTTAAAGTCCGGCTATGGCGGAAGAGAGAGAGAGAGAGATAATGGATAAGATCCCCTATGCTTCAGCCATAGGCTCTATAATGTACGCCATGCTATGTACAAGACCGGATGTGGCACAGGCTATTAGTTTGACTAGTAGGTACCAATCTGATCTAAGTTTGGAACAATGGATAGCGGTCAAGAATATCCTTAAGTACTTGAGAAGAACTAAGGAAATGTTTCTTGTATACAGAGGTGAAGAAGAGCTGGTCACTAATTGTTATGTGGACGCTAGCTTTGACACTAATCCGTATGACTCTAAGTCTCAATCCGGATACGTATTTGTCATGAACGGTGCAGCAGTTAGTTGGAGGAGCTCCAAACAACCCGTGGTAACAAGGTCAACAACGGAGGCGGAATATATTACTGCTTCAGAAGCAGCACAGGAAGCAGTTTTGATGAAGAAGTTCATTACCGAACTGGGTGTGGTTCCTAGTGCGTTGGATCCAATGGTGATATATTGTGACAACAATGGAGCCATAGCCAACACAAAGGAACCAAGATCTCACAATAATTCCAAGCATATTAAGCGCCGGTTTCACTCCATCCGTGAGCATATCAAGGATGGAGATATAAAGATTTGTAAAGTACATACGGATCACAATGTAGCAGATCTGTTGACTAAAATTCTCCCTAGAGCAAAACATGATCAATACCAGAACTCCATGGGTGTTAGATTTATCACCATGTAAGTAGATTATTGTCTCTAGTGCAAGTGGGAGACTGAAGGGAATATGCCCTAAGAGGCAATAATAAAGTTGTTATTATACATATTCCAAGTATGTGATAGATGTTTATTTTGCATGCTATAATTGTATCAATTTGGAAACGTTAATACATGTGTGTTTAATAAACAAAAGGAAAGTTCCTAGTTATGCCTCTCTTATAAACTAGCTTGTTGATTAACAAGATGATCAAGGATTCCTGATCATGGACATTGGATGTTGTTAATAACGAGGTCACAACATTAGTGGAATGATGTGATGAACATTCATCCGAAGTATAGCATTACGATCAAAGTCATTGTGTTTATGTTGCTATAACATCTAACAAAGTAATCCTAGTCCTTAGACCATGAGATCATGTTAATCACTAACACTGGAAGAGTATCTTGATAACATCAAATGTCACACCATAAAAGGGTGATTATAAAGGTCGCTCTCGATCATGTCTGCATTATTCACCAACCGTAGGGTGACACACTTAAGGGGCATCAACACTATTTGGAGAAAATATGTTTCAGACGAATTAATTGCAAAGCGCTGGAATTATTTCAATAGCCTGAAACTGTTCCGGGTAAAATTACAGAAATTGATTCTGCATGTAATATTGAAATGAAGGGGGTTTTATGTGAATGTTTGTTAATTAAAGTAATTAACAAAATTTTGAATAAATTTAATAAAAGAGTTTTATTAAATGAGAGAGCATTAAATTTGGAGAAATTTAATGTATTTAAAGTGGGGACTTTAAAATAGAATGTGAAGGGGCATTTTAATGTGGAGGGGGTGACCACCACATGAATGGGGGAGGTGAGGCGTCACCCCCCATGGGGCGCCGGCCATGGGGAGGGGTACCCCCCGCTTCTCCTATAAAAGGCCACCCCTCTCATCCTTCTTCCTCACACCTTCTCGTGAAGGATCTCACTCCCCCTCTAGAATTATTCTCCCATGGTCTCGGATTAGCAAGATACATGTTCCCGGTGGCATTTCATCGGGAAGGAGTTGCTGCTTCCGCTGCATCATCGGAGCGAGGAGCCGGAGGTTGTTAGGTGGTCTGAACGTTTGTGCGAGTGCGGATGTGCTGCTGGTTTGCGGCGCTAGGACTTCCACACGATCTTGAGATCGGCAAGCGTACGACTACATCATCAACGAGTTCCTACTCGTTAACAAAACTTTGTTGTCTTCAAGGGTAAGTTCTCCATGGATGTATATCCACCCGTTGCTTGTATCTAGTAGATAGATCTTGGCGTATAATTCTCATCGTAGGATTTTTTTGTTTTCTATGCTGCGAACCCTTCAGTTCCATCGCTGATCCGATTGCCTAAAGGAACTACCGTGCTGGTACAGCCCTGTGTTGCCACGGCCACTACCATATCCTGATGATCCTCTAGCCTAGAAGTTGGAGTTTGCCCCACCGCCATTGGATCCACTCATCACAGCCGAAGGACCCCCTTCCTCAAAGAAACGATGTGGCCCTAAATTGCCGCCTCTTCCAGATGTAGGTCGTCCCATGCCAGGACCACCATGCCCCGCCTGACCACCATCCCGACCATAGCCGCCACCACTTCCACGAGCCGCCATATCGTGATCCGGCTGAACCCTAGAGATTTTTTGGCTAGAGATCGTAAACGACATTGTGCGTCTCCAGACCCCACCTAAAACCCTTAACATGGGCCGGTTATCAGTTTTTGTCGGGTCAAACCCAGTTTGATAACACATGTGGCCCTTTTGGCCCCAAATGTTTTTTTCCCTGGCAAGGTTGTTTCCGCAGATCACTATGTCCACGAGTATTACAATTTGAAATCGCGCTTCTCATCGGAACACTACCGAGATTGTCGCGTTTCCGTTGACCACCGCACAAGCCAGATCTCCTTGCTAGAATGCGAGAAGCAGCTGTCCCCCCCGCAAACGGCCAGCCTGATCTCCGACGAGCCGAAGCCCTGAACTGTTTACGAGTTATTAGAATCCAGTGATTCAGATCAAAATCATCCTCCATGAAAGTCGAAGGTTCCAAAACCAGTGTACGACATAACGAGATCTCCTTGACCATCGGAATCGTAGGCAAAACCACAGGACTTGAAGGGGGATAGAGATGTAGAGTTGTCGCATCAAACCTCTGACCAAGCCGCTTTGCGATCCGCTTCGCCGCCCTTGATCCTGATTCCACTGGCCATGTCCCCTCCGCAGAAGCGAATGGAGCCGGCGACGATGGTGAGGCCTTGGCATCCTCATCGTCCGTATCTGAGTCGAGGCCAGAGAGCACCCAAAACTTACCTCCGGTGACCGGCGAGGACGTCACGGGTGTAGCCGGCAAAATCACCTCGGGATCGCCCGCCTCGGGACCCGTCTCCATGTCCTCCCATATAATAGATAGATAGATTAGGGATAACGTAGGATCTCAAAGTTTCAGGTGTATATACCTAAGTTGCGCACACACACAACATACATATATATATATATATATATATATGCGTACGTACACCCTAGGGATGTAATATGCTAGCTATATGTAACTTAGGTATGCATATCTTAGATATTTCATACCTAGATATGTATAACTTAGGTACGTATACCCTCAGGTATGTGTGGTTCAAAACAAAATTATCATGTATGGTGCCTAGGCATAATTGTGCACATATTATTTTACCTATATACAAGAACCCCCTAAGAGATTCCTATATAAGCTTATTCAACAACCCTACCTAACCACCTTCATCCTCATCCCTCTACCACCCGCGCCTTTCCACCTCAAGCACCCTACCTACTGCAGGTGCCGACGGTCCACCAAGTCGCCCTCTCCCACCTTCTTCACGTGCCGGCGAGCCACCTCGCGGAATTTAACATGGAAAGAAACGGAAGTTAACTCATGTGTAATGTTCACAGTTTTCTAGTTATAATATATTTAAAATTAGTTAAAAACCGTAAGGAATTTGGAAATACTTTCTAAATGAAAATGTTGCACGTATCAATCAGACAAATGATTTGAAAATAAGACACAAAATACTGTTAAAATACGAAAAGTTCGTGAAAATAATGTTTGATATATTCAAAATTAACTAAAAACCATAAGAATTTGGAAAAACATTATAAACAAAAGAGTTGTGCAATTTTCACACCGTTTCAAGGGTATATCACACGCATGATTCCAACGAGCGGTTTGAAAACTACGTCCAAAATACAGTATAGTAAAAGAAAAAAGTTCGCGAAAATACTGTTTGGTATATTTGAAATTATTTAAAACATATACAGAATTTGGAAAAACTTTATTTACGAAAAAGGTATGAAATTTCAATACCTTTTCAATGGTATATCGCTTGTATCATTTCGATAAATGGTTCAAAAATTGCAGGCAATATACATCCGCAAAAACATGAAATATCGGTGTTCCGTTAGGAAGTTAACTCGCATAGAAATGAGAGTTAACTTGTACACACAGGAGGAGTTAAGAAAGTTCGCGGAAGTTAACTTATATAGATAAAACTTAATATTCATTATTACGTAACGCAGAAGATTTATATCATGACAGGAAGTTAACTAACATGTATCCAGAAGTTAGCATGCATGTTGAAAGGAGTTACTCTGTTTTTTTACGGACGGAAATTTTACGTAATAAAGTCATTTCTATGTACTTCGATTGCCCATTCTAACCCCATCCTCGACTAATTGAAGTAAATATAAACTTAATTTCACTCTAAATTATCGCCATGTCCAACCTAGACATCGAGAACATGTTAATTTCAAACATTTATGTGTACACGAGCATCTCTAGTTTTAATATTTTTAAAATTAATTAAAAACCGTTAAAAATATAGAAAAATTTCTGAACAAAAAAGTTGCGTAGTATTTATAGTTTTTCAATGGGATATCACACGCATCAATCGGACAAACGTTTGAAAATAAGACACAAAATACTGTATGAAATAGGAAAAGTCCGTGAAAATAAAGTTTGATATATTTAAAATACACTAAAACCATAAGGAATTTGGAAAATATTATAAATAAAAGGTTGCAAAATTTTCATACAATTTCAACGATATACCACATGCATCATTACAACGAGCGGTTTGAAAATTACTTCCAAAATACAGTACAGTAACAGAGAAGTCCACGAAAATATTTATTTGTTATATTTGAAATTATATAAAAAGTATACCGAATTTGGAAAAACTTTATTTAATAAAAAGATGCAAAATTTCCATACCGTTTCAACGGTATACCACGTGCATCATTTCGATAAGTGGTTAAAAAACTGCGAGCAATATATAGTCTAAAAAACACGAAATATCGGTGCTCGTCAGAAAGTTAACAAGCATAAAAAGTGGGAGTAAACTTGTACACACGGGAGAAGTTAAGAAGTTCCTGAAAGTTAACTTACACAGACGGAAGTTAACATTAATTATAACTACATACTGAAAGTTAACTTCAAAAAAAAACAAAGCTAACTCGTCTTGGTGTAGAAGTTAACAAGTTTCTGCCTAAATAGTTATTCAGAAACCAGTTGTTGAATAGCGGAGCTATATATAGAGTGGCGCTATTTGATATCTAAGGTGTAGAATAGTTATTCTTCATCCACCCTCTATCTGTCAAACCGTATATAATTTTTACGTCATGTAAATTTTCTCTTACCTCGGAAGTCAAGAAGAACATAAGAAAATTTAGATATGTCACATAAAATGCATATTTTCTATGTTTTTTACAATAAAATGATTCATAAATTGTATTTTTATGTCATTTTTTTTGCGTTTCTGATGAATATGAATATAATTATTACTATATAAAACATTAGTTTCTAAATGTGAGAACATAAAAATATGTGGGATGCAAAGTAACTATTCTACACGTAGGATGTTGAATAGGGTTTCTATATACGCGGATTTCATGCCTATGGGGGCTGCAGCGCATGTGGTGGTGATCGTCCGATCACGGTGTACATGCTCCCTTTGTCATGGATGTTGGCAATGGCTGCACGGTACAGTTAACGATGTTGAGTAGCCATCTAAGCACGTTGTACACCGTCCTCAACTATCATCTCTAAGACGGTGCATGCAATGCCGGTTTCCAACTGCGGCCACCGTCGCATTCATTTCCATGTGATGCAGAACCACTGTCGCATTCATTTCCAACTGCGGCCTGGTCTCCATGGGTGATGGCTGCCCCGAGCTCTGCACGTAGACGGAGTGAAAGGTGAGAAGTGGGTTGGGGACTACGAGCTGTTGTGGATGCGATAGCT